>VMDO01003713.1:0-137971 GCA_007922755.1 Pedetes capensis | reverse complement strand
AACCACTGTGGAAATCAATATGGAGGTACCTCAAAAAACTAAAAATAGATCTACCATATGACCCAGCTATAACACTATTGGGAATTTACCCAAAGGGAGATGGGTCATCATACCACAGAGACACCTGCATCTCCATGTTCAATGCAGCACTTTTCACAATAGCAAAGATATGGAATCAACCAAAGTGCCCTTCAACAGAGGAATGCATAAAAAAACTATGGCATATATGCACAATGGAATACTACTCAGCAATCAAGAAAAATGAAATAAGGTCATTCGCAGCAAAATGGATGGAATTAGAGAAAATTATTTTGAGTGAACGAACATGAGCTCAGAAAGCGAAACAACACATGTTCTCACTCATATGAGGGAGCTGATTCAAAATTACAAGAAGGAAAAATCCTATTCAAAGGTTGGATCATAATAAAGGGGGGGAGATAAGATGTCAATATGAATGGATTAGAAATCGCATGTAATTGTTCTAACAAGATAAAAACAAAGACCACTACAGGAAAAGTTTCTATCTTAAACAGAACTGGAACCCAAGGACATATAGAAAAATACTACTAAGTAAAAGATAGAGAAGACTTAGATGGGAAACGTAGATGGGAAGGGTGGGAGGGGGGGAAGCATAGGGGAGGGTAAGGGTAACCTATATGAATAATGTTTATCAAAATGCATATATGGAAATGTCACAATGAAAAGCATGTCAAAATGAATCACATTAAGATGTACATTAAAAATTTCTAATTAAAAAAAAAAAGGATTCTGGTTTTTGTGTACCCTCTCCTCCCAATAGCACAGATTTACTGTTTCTATCTTTCTGTTCCCAGGTTAGTGGCTCCTGGGGTTGAGCTCTCTGGTCTAAATATTTGGTTTAAGCTTTTATTTTATTTTATTTTATTTTTTGAGACAGGGTCTTGCTGCGGAGCCTAGGCTGGTTTCAAGTTCACCATCCTCCTGCCTCATTCTCCCTACTGCTGGGATTATAGGTATGTGCACTGCACCTGGTTTAGGTCTAAATAATTGAAAAAGCAGGAGAAAACTACATCTAAACACAGCAGTCAAAGTTGTTCTTGGTATTGGGTGTCTAAGAGAGGTCCAGGCTGATAAGAAGACCCACAGCTCACTGGCCAGAAAATGAAAAGGTGGCAGTATGCTTCACTGGCATAGTGCTGCTAATGGGCCTTCTGTGTCTCCAATATCCTTGGGCAGAGTTTGGGGCTCATGAAAATTTGTTCAGAAAGTGGGTTAAAACGAACAGATAATAAAATGTGATATGGACATATAATGGAATATTATTCAGCCTTAGAAAGGAAGGAAATTTTGACACATACTACAATATGAATGTCTGCAGCCATAGCACCCTAGCATCCTATCCTGCCTGATCTCCAAAGCTAAGTGGGATGGGCCTGGTCAGTCCTTGGATGGGAGACCACCTGGTAATACCAGGTGCGACAGGCTAGGGAGAAGGGCCTGGCAATCCTCTACCAAAACAATCTGACAGTGAAAACCCTATGAATAGCAGAGAAGCACTGACAATAGTGGCGGGCATGGCACAGTGTCAGAGAGTGTTTTGTTCTATTGTCCATAGGGTTGCTATGGGTCAGACCCAACTTGACAGCACCTAACAACAATATGAATGACTTGGAGGATACTATGCCAAATTAAATAAACCAGACACAAAAAAGGACAAATATTTTGACTCCACTTACATGAGATACACTTCATAGGCAAATTCATAGAGACAGAATGTAGAATGGTGGTTGCCAGCAGCTTTAAGGAGAGGAGAATGGAGAGTTGAAAAAATTCTGGAGATGGATGATAATGATGGTACACTGTGAATCTACTCAATGCCACTGAACTATACACTTAAAAATAGTTAAAATGATAAATTTTACATGTTATATGTTTTGCTGCAATAAAAATATGAACAGAAGCATTGTGGCAAAATGTTAATGTGTAATGCTAGATTATTGTTAGGTGCTGTTAGTTGAGTCAGGTCATAGCAACCCTCATAGGGTTTTCAATGGCTGATTGTTTTTTGGGATTGCTTTGGGAGTGAATTGCCACATCCTTCTCCCATTTTTGTGGTGCTGAGGATCGAACCCAGGTACTCAGAGAGTATGGAGCAGCACTCTACCAACTGAGCCAAACCCCAGACCATAACTCTAGATAGAGGGTTTATAAGAGATAATTACACTTTTTTTTTTTTTCCAATACTGGGAGATTGATCCCAGGAGTCTCATGGATACTAGGCCAGGGCTCTACCACTGAGTTCCATCTCCAGCCCCTTTTTTATTATTTTATTTTGAGACTGGGTCTCACTGAGTTGCACAGACTTCAAACTTGTGATCCTCCTGCCACAGCCTTAGAAAGTTGAGTTGCTGGGATTACAGCCTGTGGCACAGCGACTATCTTCTTTATTATACTTTTACCACAACATTTCTGTTGGTCTGAAATTATTTAAAAATAAAAAGTGTACTCATACTACATGCTTTGATTTTTTATTTGAAAATATTACAGTAATTTATAGCAGCAGGGAGAGAAGATTTGTTAGTAGGGAGCTTGGCTTCTTCTTGGCTTATTTCAAGTTGAAATGAGCATTTATAGGAATGGAGAATCATGGTTGGGCTATGCCTAAACAATTGTGAGCCTGAGGCAGAGAGAGAAAACTATCTGTTATTGAATGCCTACTGTGTATATGCAATGGGAGAAGGACGTGGCAATCCACTCCAGAACCAATCAGCCATTGAAAACCTTATGAGGGTCAGACTCCACGGCACCTAACAACAACAATGTATATACGTACTTGGCATTGTGCTAGATGCTTTCCCTACTGACAGCTGCCCTGGCTAGAATTTTATCCCAGATCCAACCACCATTTAAATTAATAACAACAAAACAAACACATATGCCTCAGGGGGCCTAGTTCATTAATAGCTGTCACAGCTGCCACACCCTCTATAAGACCCTGGCACCATAATTAGTATAATTGACTCTCCGGGCTTGGATCTTTGAGGTCATTAAGTTAGGAGAGGCAACAGCTGTTCTCTTTACCTCTAGTTTGAGAATCACAATGCTCAATTCTTTCGAAGGGAGGTGCAAAACATGTTTGGGGTTGTAGTTTCCGTAGGCTGCAATCCTTTAAAAGGGCAACGAATCACAAACGTGAAGCTTGAAACACTTTCCTTCCAGGCTGGAAATGGCAATGGGGCCGGGGTCGGGGTCGGGCTCACTGGGGGGCCTCAGACAATGTGAAACAATAATAATTACTACAACCAAAACCAAAATGGGCAGAGATGTAAGGTGGTGAGAAGGTTGAGCCCCCTTGCATTCAGGAAGAGGCCCACCAAAGGGATCCTGATTGACACTGGTAAGCCCCAAAGAATCTTCTCTTTTTCTTCGGTTTCCTCTGAACTATCCTCAACCCTCCCCTTCTTTGCCCTTTTATTAGAAAGCCAGGAAATTCTCCATTTCCATGGAAGAGAGGGAAGGGGCCTTACGGTGCGTAAGCAGTAGAAAGCAGGTAGGGATTCTCAAATGTCTGAGTAGTGGTAAATACAACCTTCCTGGACGCAGGGGAACATATTTCATGCCCTCTCAAGGTCCCTTCGGTTCAAGGATACTGTCATTCTTCTGGCCGTATTACGGGGAGGGCCTGCAAAGTCCATGCTGCCATGGAAACGCGCCGCCGTGTTCCTTTTTCTTACGTGAGGGCGGAGTATTCCGCCTCAGCCACCGATCATCTACAGGATTTCTTGAGTGGCGGGCAGCAGCAACGAATGGGCGATCTGATAGTGTGTGACGCGACGGGAAAAGGGGGAGTTCGCGGCCCGTGGCGGTGGTGGCGACCGCGGCGACCTGGGGATCGAACTGGAGGGACTTGGGGATCCTGTAGACGCCGCTAGCTCGAGCGCGAAGGCCCTCGCGCCGGGATGCCTGGTACAGCCTGGAGAAGAATGGGCGGGGGCACTCGTCACTGCAGGCTTGGGTGAAGGGACTGGAGGGATGGCTGACCGTAGGGGGCGGGGTGGCAAGCATGGCGGCGGTGACGGGGAAGGGGTTGGAGGGCCCTGAGGAGCGGGTGGGGAAGCAGCAGCTAGGAAGGCGAGGTGGTCGGCAGGAAGCTTGAAGGGCTGTGGGGGTTCCCGCGAACGCAGATTACAAAGCAGCCTTTCGGGGGTGGGTAGAGGCACCAGAAGGACGTTGGGAGAATGGGGGGCGGGGAGTGGAAAAAGGGGCGGGGAGAGGAGAGGGTAGGAAGAAGGGAAAGGGTGTCCATGGGAAGGTGATGAAAATGAAGACGGAGGGATAGGGAGGCTTACTGTAGATAACGAGGAAACTGGGTATGGTAGGAAAGTACTTGCAGTGATTGCAAATGTCTTAATCAGGGGAGCTCTGGACTGGTCCCCTTCCAAGCTCGTGTATTCCCACCTCATTATTTAGGCTCAGATTGTGTGAGGAAGGTTTGTAGGTTACTCAGAACTGATCTTTTGTTATTCCAATCCAGGGGAGCAGATGGACCCTACTGGAAGTCAGTTGGATTCAGATTTCTCTCAGCAAGATACTCCTTGCCTGATAATTGAAGATTCTCAGCCTGAAAGCCAGGTTCTAGATGATTCTGGTTCTCAATTCAGTGTGCTGTGTCGACATCTTCCTAATCTACAGATGCACAAAGAGAACCCTGTATTGGTGAGTGACATCTTGTTTGACAATTATTGTGCAGAAAGTCCCCTCCCACCCCAGTCCAGACCAACCAGCTAATCTAAGTGCTTAGAAGATCTCTATCTTTTGGAGAAAGTTGATTGGAAAAATGAAATCAGCATGTTCATTCCCAAGAAGTACTTCCCACTTTGGACTATGTGGTATATTGTGGGGATATTATATATGTGTGTTTTCTAGGATGTTGTGTCCAATCCTGGACAAACAGCTCCAGAAGAACAAGGAGATAATAGTAGTGCGTTCGGTGAACATTTGAAAGAAAACAAGCCTGCAGGTAAGGTGCTTGTAGCTGTCAGTCCCCTTTGCATGTTTATAAGTACTGTTGGAGTGGGTGGGTTTATTTTATTTTATTTGTTAATTTATTTATTATTTATTTATTTATTCCTGGTACTTGGGGGTTGAACCCAGGGCCTGACACGTACTTTGCAAATGCTCTACCAGTGGGCTGAACCCCCAGGCCATTTTTTAGTTTTTATTTTTAGTAGGAGTCTTGCTAAATTACATAGGCTGTCTCTGGCCTCAGATTTGCGGTCCTCCTGCTTCTGCCTCCCTACTTGCCAGGATTACAGGCCTGTGCCACCCTGCCTGGTGAGCTGGTGCATTTAAACATATAGTTATGAGTGTATGTAAGGAGATCTACTGCAGTATCTGGTGCATAGTAAGCATGAAAACATGCATGATCTAATGTGGTGGATTAGTTTGGTATTGTCTGTGTTCTTGAATTTATATTATTGTTTGGTGTCAAATACTTTTTGTGCTAATATTTAATTATTGGTTTCAGATCCTGAGGATTCTCATTTGGATGCACGTGGTTCCATCAGTCAGGTCATAGAACAGTTACCTCAGCCAAACAGGACAAGCAGGTATACTAATGTTTGAAGCAGTTTATTTAAATTTTCTAAGGGATGTTGCCGCATACCAATGATAAAGGGATTAATCTTTTTGTGATTTACAGGATGAGGTTTGAGGATTGTATAGATAGTATTATGTTAGGACTGATAGCTGGAACCTCTTATGAAGGTAATATTTTTTGTAACTACAGTGTTCAAGTTGTAATCTGTCTTGTGCATGTGAAACAAAACAAAATAAACATTCCTCCTCCTTAGCAAAAGTATGAGTTCTGGCCAGGTGACATTGTTCACACCTGTAATCCCAGTGACTTGGGATGCTAAGGCAGGAGGATTGTGTATTTGATGCCAGAGGCAGCCTTCACAATTTAGTGAAACTGTCTCAAAATAAAAAAAAATAAAAAAAATAAAAGGGGCTGAGGTTGCAGCTCAGTGTTGGAGCACTAGCCTAGCATGCACGAGGACCTAAAGGAAAAAAAAGAAAAGAAAAAGAAAAAAAAAAGATGATTTCTTAGGAAAAAACACTTAGGTATATTTTCTTTTCTTTTTTTTCTTCTTCCTTTTTTTGGGGGGGGGTACTGGGCGTTGAACCTAGGGCTTCATGATTGCATGCTTTGCAGGTGCTGGACCACTGAGCTGCACTCCCAGCCTATATTTTTTTTCACTTTTTTTGAGACAGGATCTCACTAAGTTATGCACACTGCCTCTGGTCTCAAACTTGCGATCCTCCTGCTTCTGCCTCTGGAGCCGCTGGGATTACAGGTGTGTGCTGCCACCATGCCCGCTCACTTACGTGTGTAGTAAGCATTAAAACATGCATGATGTTCTAATGTGGTGGATTAATTCGGTATTGTCTGTGTTCTTAAATTTGTATTATTGTTTGGTGGCAAATACTTTTTGTGCTAATATTTTCAAAACTGTTAAGTATGCTTTCCATCTACCAACTAAAGCACCTTACCAATTTTTGATCAGAATGTTTAATTCATACGTTAAATAGTCTTCAGGTGTTCTCCCCCACCCCCCGTACTGGGGGTTGAACCCAGGGCCTCGCGCCTGCATGCTTTGCAAGTGTTGGACCACTGAGCTGCGCCCTCAGCCCATTGTTTTGATTTTTTGAGACAGGGTCTCGCCAAGTTACGCAGACTGCCTCTGGTCTCGAATTTGCGATCCTCCCACCTCTGCCTCCTGAGCTGCTGGGATTACAGGCATGCACCACTGCGCCTGGCAATAGTCTCAGTTTTTATGATGTGTTCAGTGTATATCATGACAGGGTTCATCTTTTTTTAGGTCCATTGTCTATGTTAGGCCCTGTGTTAGGTGTTTGGCATATAACTTCATTCAGTTCTATACATGGTCTGCAGCTATACCACTGTGCCATCTGATCCCGTCAGATCTCGGAAGCTAAACAGGGCTGGGCCTGGTTATACTTGAATGGGAGACCGCCTGGGAACACCAGGTGCTATAGGCTTGAGGGAAGGACCCGGTAACCCACTCCCAAAAATCAATCTGCCATTGAAAACCCTATGAATAGCAGAGAAGCACTGACAATTAGTGTTTCGCCTGTTGTACATAGAGTTTCTATTAGTTGGACACCAGCTCGATGGTACCTAACAAAAACAATTCTATCCATAAAGCAGTTGGGCAGTAAGAGAGTATGTTGTTGTTGTTAGGTGCCTTCGAGTCGGTATCCGACTCATAGCGACCCTTATAGGGTTTTCAATAGCTGTTTCGGGATTGCCTTGGGAGTGGATTGCCAGGCCCTTCTCCCCTTTTTGTGGTGCTGGGAATTGAATTCAGGACCTCAGAGACTGCAGCGCAGCGCTCTACCAACTAAGCTAAATCCTAGCCCAGTAAGAGTATATCACTACCATAATATAGAGGGGGGAACTGATGGGCAAAGATGTTAAATAACCTGCTGCAGAATATATTGCTAGTGAGGGAGCTCTTTTTTCTGACTTGAATGCTTTCCCTTTTATTTCCTTCCTTCCTTCCTTCCTTCCTTCCTTCCTTCCTCTTTCTTTCCTTCCTTTCCTTTCTTTGCCCCTCCCTCCCTCCTCTCCCTCCCTCCCTCCTTCCATCTCTCCCTCTCTCCCCATTTCTCCTAAGGTCACAGAACACAGAGAACTTTAAGAGTCTGAACATGTTGGGGAGATACTTAGAATGTTATCTTGAGATGGTTAAAGACTATTGTTTTATCTTAAAAGTCAATTCCTTTTTTCTGATGTATTTTATATTCTTTTTTTGTTTACACATAATTTTTCCAAAATCTAGTAAAAATGAAGTCTTCAGATCAATCTGCAAACTGGGGGGCTCATTTTAGGTTTTATTTGGTCCACACATGGTAAAATATATTTGAAATAATTTATAGAATTTAAAAATGGGGAAATTCCTCATAAAATTTGCATTTCTGGCTTCTGGCATTAACTAGTCCTTATTGGCAATAGTTGGCTGAACCTGTGAGTAGCAGCCAACCTCCAGTTAGCTGAGGCATCAAAGTGCCATGGTTTGCTATAGTCCCTGCAACTCACTATTGTAGTTGGACACTGAGCCAGGTGTTCTTTTATCATTTGTCACAGTGCTTGTGCTTTTGTTCCTGTGTGCAGCTTCTTCACTCACCTATATAATCTTGCTTTGTTTTCTAGGCATTTAAGTTTATAGTACCGTTAGGAACTTGTGCCAGATTTATCTTTTCATCTTTTTTTTTTTTGTGGTACTTGGGGGTTGAAGCCAGGGTCTTGCACATTCTTTGAAAGTGCTCCACCATTGAGCTGCACCCCCACCCCATTTATTTTTTATTTTTTATTTTTTATTTATTAACATTTTTGGCAGTACTGGGGGTTGAACCAGGGCCTCGCGCGTGCATGCTTTGCAAGTGCTGGGCCACTGAGCTTCTACCTCCAGCCCATTTTTTTTTTTTTTTTTTTTTTTTTTAACTTTTTGAGACAGGGTCTTGCTAAATTATGCAGACTGCCTCTGGTCTTGAACTTGCGATCCTCCTGCCTCCGCCTCCCGAGCCACTGGGATTACAAGCATGCACCACCTGGCTCACCCATTTTTTATTTTTTATTTTGAGACAGGGTCTTGCTAAGTTACACAGGCTACTTCTGGCCTCCAACTTGAGATTCTTCTGTCTCTGCCTCTGTCTCTGCCTTGCACGTTGCTGGGATTAGAGGTGTGCACCACAGCCACCCAGCCGCTCAGTATCCTGTTTTGAGTGGTGGGGATAAGAATGCATACCCTTATTGTGAATGAAGCAGTACTGTGTGAGAAGTTCTATGCTACTTCTTTTACCTTTTCCATCAACATGTTGTTCATTTTTCTAAAAACAGATTGAACGGTTGTATTGGATAAATGTGCAGGCACTGTGGCATGTACTTTAAAGGGTCTCTTATCATGGAGCTTATAATTTAAACAAGGACACAACTGTTGACCTACTCATTGTATCAGGTAGCTATTCAGTTGCAATTGTGATCATTGCAAAGACAAAGAAAATATAAATAACAACATGGGGAATGAAGAAACACTTCTTTGAGGAATACAATCTAAACAATAAATGTGTGAATTTGCTAGGCATAATTGAAGGGCTGAAGAGAAGCATAAAGTGAGAAAGGAGGAACTTTCCAGATAGTAAACTGCTTGTACAAAGGCCATGAAGCTGGAGTTTGAGGTGATTCAAAAAAAATTAACATTCTATGAAAGTTCTTACACCAATACACATGCACACATACACATATATACACATACACATACATATATAATTTTATATATAGTTTTCATTAATGCAGATATTTTGGAAAAAAAAAACTGCTTGGAAAAATTTTCTTCTATGTTATAAAATTCCAAAACACTTCATGTTTATCTAGTATCTTATTGATAAGTTGATGCTCTTATTAAACAGAGAATGTCCTTAAATAAGTTGTTGTTAGGTGCCATTGCTCATAGCAACCCCATGGGGGAAACAGGATTGCTAGTGCTTCTCTTTTATTCAAAGGGTTTTCAGTGGCTGATTTTTTTTGGGGGAGTGGGTTGCCAGGTCATTCTCATAAGCCTACAGCACCTGGTGTTCCCAGGCGGTCTCCCATCCAAGTACTAACCAGACTCGACCTTGCTTAGCTTCTGAGATTTGTTGAGATTGGATGCCACAGTGGTATGGCCGCAGGCCATCCTAAAATATAACATGGAAGAAATATGGGAAAAAAATCTTTATTTTCCCATGATATATATATATATATATATATATACACACACACATATATATGCACACACACACACACACACACACACACACACACACACACACTTTTTTGTGGTACTAGGGGGCTCAACCCAGGGGATCGCACATAATTTTTGCAAGCGCTCTTTCACTGTACTTCACCCCTAGACGCTTTTTAAAAAATTTTTTTTTTTTTTTTGTATTTGAAGGTTGAACTTAGGGCCTCATGCATGCTTTGCAAGTGCTCTACCACTGGCCTGCACCCCTAGCCTATTTTTTATTTTTTATATTGTGACAGTGTCTCACTAAGTTACACAGGTTGCCTCTGGGCTCAAATGATCCACCTGCCTCTGCCTCCTGAGTCTCTGGGATTATAGGTGTGAGCCATCACCCCTGGCTTTTTTATATTTTTATATTTTTATTTTTTCTTGAGACAGAGTCTTGCCAAGTTATGCGGGCTGCCTCTGGCCTTGAACTTGTGATCCTCCTGCCTCTGCCTCCTGAGTCACTAGGATCACTGGCATGTGCCACTGCACCTGGCTCCATCATATATTTTCCCAATTGAGATAATTGGGAGTAATACAGAGAGGCTGGGAGCAGTGGTGCATGCCTGTAATCCCAGTGACTATGGAGGCTGAGGCAAGAGGATTGACAGTGCAAGTGCAGGGCAAACCTATATAAGTTAGCAAGACCTTGACTCAAAATAAAAAACAAAAAATAGCTTAAGGGTGTAGCTCAGTGGTAGAAGAATGCAAAGTTTCTGTGAGGTCCTGGGTTCAATCCCCAAATACTACTAAAAAAAAAAACACCCAAAACGAAAAAACCAACAAGATCCTATATGTACTTTTCCCAGTTTCCCTGAAGGGTAACATTTTGCAGTGTTACAACTAGGATATTCACATTGATAAATCCACAGAAGTCATTTATTCAGATTTCCTGTTGTGCTTGTATGTGAGGTTTTTTCTTTTTCTTTTTTTTTTTTTTGTTCCCTTTTTTTTTTCTTTTTTTGGTACTATAGGATTGAACCTAGGGCCTCATGCATGCTTTTTAAATGCTCTACACTGAGCTGCACCCCAAGTCCATTTTTTACTTTTTATTATGCAGGCTTGGAATTTGAAATCTTCCTGCCTCTGCCTCCTGAGTTGCTGGGATTACTGGAATGCACTACTGTGCCTGGCTACTGAGTGTATATGTTTTTTGTTTTACACAGTTTTATCACCTGTGTAGATTTGTGTATCTACCACTACCCTTCTAACATTATAAGGATACTGAAAGTTGTCCTCTATGGCCACACCTCCCTCCACCTCCTGCACTTGAACTCCTGGCAGTCACTAATCCTTAATGACAAGTTCTCATTATGTAGCCAAGCCTGGCCTCAAATTTGCTGTCCTCCTGCCTTAGCCTCCTGAGTCGTGGGATTACAGGTGTGCCCTACCACACTTGGCTCCATTTGTAAAATTTCATTTCAGTATGTTGTAGAAATAACATTTATACAACCTTTTAGGATAGGCTTTTTTCCTATCACTATAACTCTTGGGAGATCCATCCAAGTGTTTTCATTTATCAGTAGTTTGTTCCTTCCTGTTGCTAGGTAGTCTTCTGTGGAATTGATGTACCACTATTTATTTAACCATTCACATACTGAAGTACATCTGGGTTTCTATTTTTGAATATTGTGAATAAAACTGTAAACATTTATGTACCAGTTTTTGTGTGAACATAAGTCTTCATTTTTTTCTTGGGTAAATGCCCAGGTTTTCAACTGCTGGATTGTATGGTAGTTGCATGTTTAGTTTTTTAGGAAACTGCCATAGTGTTTTCTACAGTGGCTGTATTATTTACTTTACAGTCGTACTAGCAATGTCAGAGTGATCTAGTTTTTCTTTGTCCTCATTACTATTTGCTGCTTTCACTTTTTTTGTTTTGTTTTCTTGTTTTGAAAGGTACTGAGGATGGAACTAGGGCCTCCACCATGCTAAGCAGTGCTGTCACTGGGCTGTATCCCTAGCCCCATCACTATTTTTTATTTTAGCCATTCTGGTAAAATTGTAGTAATAGCTTACTGTGGTTTTTAATTTGCATTTCCCTAACAGCAAATGATGAACATCTTACCATATGCTTATTTGCCATTTGTTATCCACTTCAGGGTCAAATCTGTTCATGTCTTCTCCCTTTTTCCTCCCTCCCTCCCTTCCTTCCTTCTTTCCAACTGGGGAGTTGAATCCAGAGCCTCACACATGCTTTTGCAAGGGTTCTACCACTGAGCCTTATCCCCAGTCCAGTTTTTACTTTTTATTTTGAGATAGGATCCCAATAAGTTACACAGGCTGCCTCTGGTCTCGAACTTGTGATCCTCCTGCCTCTTCCTCCCGAGTCACTGGGATTATAGGCGTGAGCCACTGTGCCCAGCAACAAAGAAGCAAACCAAGTCAAACCAACCTTTTTTTTTTTTTTTTTTTAAAGTGCTGAGGATCAAACCTAGGGCCTCAGTGTATACTAAGCAAACACTCTACCAACTGAGCTAACCCCCCAGCCCTTTTTCCCATTTTCTAATTGGAGTGTTTATTTTTCACTGTTGTGTTTTGGGAGTTCTTTATGTATTCTAGATTCTTATTCTTTGTAGGATATGTGGTTTGCAAGTATTTCTACGGACTCTGTAGCTTGTTTTCATCCTCTTTACATGATTTTATTTTTTCTCATGGTGCTAGGAGGGTGAACTCAGGATCTCACACATGCGTTGCCACTGGGCTGCACCCTCAGCCCATTTTTCTTTCTTTTATCTTGAGACAAGGTCTTGCTAAATTACACAGGCTGCCTCTGGCCTTGAACTTGGGGTCCTCATGCCTCTACTTCCCACGTTGCTGGGATTACATGTATCCACCACCATGCCTGGCAAGAGATTTGCCAAATATTTTTTAACAGAAAAAGGCAAGTACATAGTCTGTTTTTAAAAGGGGGCTGGTCCAAGGGGAACATGGGTGAAGAATGGTGAGATTCTGAGTATATGAAAATAGAATTGAAAGATGGATTGGATATGGAGCATAGACAGGAAAGAGGTAGCAATAAGTCCAGGTTTTTGGTTTGAGCAACTGGAAGAATTGAGCGGCTGTTAATTGAGACAGAGAGGACCACAGGAGCTGCAGTTCAATTTTAGGCATGTTAAAATGGAGCTACCTTTTCAACAGTCAGTTGGAGATATTGAGGAGACAATTAGATATGCAAATTTGTGGAGCTTGGAGGAAAGGGTCTAGACTGGAGATTCACACTGCAGAGTCATAAACATATGCATAGTACTGTATTCACAACTTTGAGTCTAGTTAAGGGGGTGAATGCTGCTGGAAAAGAGATCTGAGAATTCTCTGAGCCACTGGCATTTAAAGATCAGGGATGTGAGGAACAATCATCAAAAGACTGAGAAGGACCAGGGTGTGGTCTTCTGCTATCCCTTATTACTCTTCTAGTACCTTTTGCTGTATTTGCTCTTGGAGTTTCTTCTCCTGCATTTCTCAAGTTCATGTATTTAATCCTCCAGTCATATACATAATTTTTTCTTTTTTTTTTTCTTTTTTTTTTTTTATGGTACTGGAGGTTGAACCCAGGGCCTCGCGCTTGCATGCTCTGCAAGTGCTGGACCACTGAGCTGCACCCCCAGCCCATTTTTTTAGTTTTTGAGACAGGGTCTCGCTAAGTTACGCAGACTACCCCTGGTCTTGAACTTGCAATCCTCCTGCTTCCGCCTCCCAAGCTGCTGGGATTACAGGCATGCACCACCGCGCCCAGTTGTAGTTTCCTTTTGTGAAAATTTTTACTTAGTACTTTTTCTCAAGGAAGAATCATAGTCCCCAGAGTTACAAACTTAAGTTTTCACTTCTTTTATGTTTACTAAAGTCATGCTAAATGCTCTTTATAGGAGATATTACATATGTGGAGACTTGAAGCAAAGAAAGTTATCTATAATTCTGATACCCAGATGCTAATTGCTATAAACATTTTGGCATATTTTCTCACTTTTTTGATGCATTTTGTTTACATAGTTGACATCAGTAGAAACTAAAAGTTTCTATGTTTGCTGACCTTTTTGCTTACCAAAATGAACTGTTTTCCCATGTCAGTTAAAGCAATGTCATAGCTAGTTGCTGGGGTACATACCTGTAATTCCAGCTACTTGGAAGGCTGAGGCAGGAGAATTGCCAGAAGCAGCCTGAAGGACTTAGTAACACTCTGTCTCAAAATAAAAAAAAAATAAAGGAAGCGTTGGGTTTGTGGTTTAGTGGTGGAACATTTGCCTAGTGTAAGTGAGGCCCTAGGTTCAATCCCCCCAGCCATAGGGGAAAAAAAAGGACAACATTTTCCCTGAGTTTTTTATTTCAAAAGTTTAAACCTGCAAAAGAGGGAAAAGAATACATGTTCTTTTCCGCTCCACTCCCCCGGTTTCCCCACCCTCATCTCCCTAGTGTGTGTGTGTGTGTGTGTGTGTGTGTGTGTGTGTGTGTGTGTGTGTGTGTGTGTGTATTCGCGTTTGCGTTTTTGTGAGGGACTAAATAGTTTGACGTTGTAGTTCCCCTTAAATACTTTAGCATTTATCTCCTAAGAGTAAGTACATTATCTTATGTGATCATAGTACCATTATCACACCTAAGAAAATAATAATTCCATAATATCTAATAATACAGTTCCTATTCACATTTTCTCAGCTGTGTCAAAGATGTCTTTTATATTTTATTTATTTATTTTGGGTTTAGGATCTGACCTGAGTTAACAGATTGTATTTAATTGTTTCAAACATTTTTAATGGCAGCATATTTCATTTTATAGATTATTAAATTATTTAAATTTTTTTTAGTGTTGAACTTAGAAGTTGCTTTTTAATAACAGTAAATTTTGAGAAGTTTGTGTAAAGATCATTCCACATTTCAAATTATTTCTTACTATAAAAATTATTGGAATTACTGGGTATGAATATTTTTTAAGCTCTTAATACATATTTCTAAATTGTTTTCTAGAAAGGATCACTTCATTCATACTTTCTTTGAACATAAGCTGTGTATGATGATGTTTATCTCATCTTAATTTGGATACCACTGAATAGCAGTGTTTACACTTTTTCCCCTTAATTTGATTGACAACAAATGGCTCTTTTTATTTTGAGACAGGTTTTTGCTAAGTTGCCCAGGCTGCCTCTGGCTTTGGACCTGTGATCCTCTTACCTCAGCCTCCCAAGTTTCTTGGATTACGTCCGATATACATAGACCTCTTAACCTGAGTTTTATTTGGACACTTTGCTTCTATGTATTCTAAGATTCTTTTACTAAAATATTTTTGTGAACTTTGTGCACTTTAGTAGATGTATTTTTTGAGCTCCTTCCCTGCTCATCCAAGGGCATACCTTTTCTTGTCACTTGTATTCACTTGTATTGTTTCTTGTCACTTGTATTCTTCTGAATACAAGGTGTTTCTTTTGTTGTTTGTTTATTTTTGTTTTGAGACAGGTTCTCACACTGGAGCCCATGCTGGCCTCGAACTCGTGATTTTCCTGCTTTCAGTTCCCAAGTGCTGGGATTACAAGTGTATGTTACCCTACCTGGCTAGATATGCACACTTTTCTGTCTCTGCTCATAATAAGATAAAACTCAAGTATATTTGTGCTTTTCTTCTGTTTATTTTTGTGTTACTTAATTTGGTGCAATATTTAGGTACTTTGTGTAGATAGGAGCACAAAAGGGTTGAGGTTCACTTACATTTTAAATTTGGCTAAGAGGTGCTTGGTGGGCAGTCACAGTAAAGTTCAGAGTTCTCTGAGCAGTGTCCCAACCTACTTGGGTACAAAACATTATTATGTCCTCTCACTGTGTAGTGTTCTAGGAATGTCGGTGGAATCTACTGCTGTGGGGGAAGAGAAGGAAGAAGTGGAAGCAATGCAGAAAGAAGAGGTAGAAGACGACACTTCAGATGATGTCACACGTGCTGTTGGTGCTGAAGGTAGTAGCCTTGTGCCTTTTTCACAGTGGTAAATTCTCTTACATTCCTTTACCATGAGCATGCAGATGTCTCAACTCTTCATCACATAGACTTCTCATGATTAAATTGAGAATCATTAAGAAATTTGATAGTAATGTAAGATATTCCACCTACTGGTAATTTGCTATTTGGGAATTTGTAGCTCTATTAGACTAACTTTTCTGTGTTAGTCAGTGTCCTGTTTCTGTGACAAGATACCTGAGACAGTGTAAAAGAGGAAAAGTCTGTTGAGGATCCTGATTTCATAGATCCAGCCGTGGTCACTTGGCCCTGTGGCTTTGAGCTGGTGGCAAGGCAGAACATCTTGGTGGGGAGTGGGTGGTAGAACAAAGCTGCTCACCTCATGGTTTCTAGGATGCAAGGAGAGAGGAAGGGGCAGCAAAGCATCCTAACATCCCTTTTAAGGGCATTCCCCTAATGACCTAACTTTCTGCTACCTGGTAAAGGATTTGCTGCTTCCCAGTAGAACCACAGGCTGGTGACCAAGCCTCCAGCACATGGCCTCTGGGGGAACATTAGGATCCAAACTGTAACAGTAGCTCATGGGCCAGACCTGTTTCTGCCGATTGATCCTTTCTCCTTTTGTATTCATTTATTTTTCAAATATTTCTGGATATGTTATGGTTCATTTCGCTGTGGTTTATGGTATGGCTTCAGAATGTAGGTGCTTGTAAGGCTTTATAGTATGCAAATTTTCTACTTCATTATACATTTTTTCCCTTTATTCTTTTTTTGAGACAGGGTCTCACCATGTAGCCCAGGCTGGCCTAAAACTTGTGATCCTCTTGCCTCAGTGTCCTTAATGCTGTAATTATGGGTATGTGCCACTGTTCCCAGCTGTCCCTCCATTTTAAATTCATTTATTCTTGATTTTTCTTTCTCTGTTTTTTGCAGTGCCTGGGATTGAGTCCAGGGTCTCATGCATCCTAGGCAGGTGCTGTCCTACTGAGTTGCTTCTCCAAGCCCTTAGTCTTGATTTTTTGGAAGAATTTGTGGAATAGGGCTTTGATGTGAAACATTTAGCATGATCCTCTTTTGCTAAGGGACAGCAGTTTGCACACTGATAATATTGTGAGATGACAGCTATTTTTCTTTTTTTAATTTAATTCTTTGAGACAGGGTCTCACTATGTAGCCCAGGGTGGCATTGAACTTGTGATTCTCTTACCTTTGCCTCCTGAGTACTGGGATTACAGATTTGCATCACCACCATTACCAGAAATACCTAATTACTTAGAATTTTATTCCTAGATGCTGCCTCATCACAGTTATGCTTTGGAGTTCTGGAACTATCCCAGAGCCAGGATGTTGAAGAACATACTGTGCCATATGAAGCAGACAAGGAGCATCTACAGTCAATAACCACCAACTCTGGTTATATCAGGCTGCCTGTTGTGGATGGAAATACTGGTATGAAATGTGTTTTCTCACATTTGGAGTTGTTTATAAGTTTTTTCCTCCCATGGTGGAACTAGTTATTTTTTTTCCTTGAAAAGTTTTATAGCTATCCAAGTTAGTTAATATAATTTAAGTTGACAGTTGTAAGTTTACAGAGTTGTCTGGTAAATACTTGCCAATTGATGGCTTGCAGATTGGGGTTTCCTTTAAGTGGATTGCTTTTTTTTTTTTTTCCATACTGGGGGTTGAGCCCAGAGCCTCGCACTTGCATGCTTTGCAAGTGCTGGACCACTGAGCTGCACCTCCAGCCCATTTTTTTACTTTTTTAGACAGGGTCTTGCCAAATTATGCGGACTGCCTCTGGTCTTGAACTTGTGATCCTCCTGTCTCTGCCTCCCAAGTTGCTGGGATTACAGGCGTGCACCACTGCGCCTGACCTGGTTATTGCTTATTTTCCTTTTTGGAATGATATTGATAGATTTTTAAATTGGGCCTATTTCTATTAAAATCTTTGCCTTTTAAGAGTCATTTAGGACTGTTCTTAGTAGATTGAAAGGTTAAATATCTCCTTCCCATCTTTTTTTGTTTTCCTCCTTTTTTCATGTCTTCTTCCAAAACTTCAAGCAGTTAAGCATGAAGAGCAATCCAAGGAGGATATCCCCATGGCAGAGCAACCCAGCAAAGACATCCTTGTGACAGCCCAGCCCAGTACAGATGTGCCTGTGGAAGAAGAGCAAGATCTACCACCTGTGAGGTAAACCATGTCCTCTTTCAAAGGTGTCTATGGGTATTTGCTCGGGTTATACTAATTTCATTTTGCCAGGGAGAAATATTCCTAGAAATTGTTTTTTCTTTTTGTATGTGACATACTCGGGGTTGCACCCAGGGCCTCGCATCTGCATGCTTTGCAAGTGCTGGGCCATTAAGCTGTATCCCCAGCCCTTTTTTTTTTTTTTTTACTTTTTTGTGATAGGGTCTCGCTAAGTTACGAAGACTGCCTCTGGTCTTGAACTTGTGATCCTCCTGCCTCCGCCTCCTGAGCCACTGGCATTACAGGCCAGTGCCACCGCGCCTGGCTCTGTGACCTACTTCTGATCCAATAGAAAGGCTCATTATTTATAAACTGGTTATTTGTGCAGTCTCATTGTGTTCTTATCTCAATTTAGGCCTACTAAAAAGGTGATTTATTGTTCTGTAACTATAAGCATGACTGCTTAGTTTTTGGTTGCCACTCCTCCTCTGCAATCTTTGCCCATAGAAGCCTGTCTCTCTGTTAGAATTCCTAGGCCCTCTAATGTTATAAAAAGCTACATTAATATTATATTTGAAAGCTTATTGTTTCTATACTTTAGTACCCAGAATGCTCTGGTTTCATAGGTATCCCATTGTTGTTGTTGTTGTTAGGTGCCGTTGAGTCAGTATCCGACTCATAGTGACCCTCTGTACAACAGGGGAAACACTATTGTCAGTGCTTCTCTGCTGTTCATAGGGTTTTCAATGGCAGGTTGATTTTTTTTTTTTGGGAGGGGGTTGCCAAGTCCTTCTTCCAAGCCTACAGCTTCTGATGTTCCCAGGCGGTCTCCCATCCAGGTACTAACCAGGCCCGACCCTGCTTAGCTTCCGAGATCTGACGGGATCGAATGCCACAGGGCTACAGCTGCAGGTTAGGTATCCCATATTTGGTAGTTAATCTATAGTTATGGTATAGATAAATTCCAAGTGTGGGACATCTAAGATAGCTGTAAAGATTGTCCCTAGTGTTTTAGACTCTTACCTTGGTAGGAATTGGAAAAAACATGTCTTCCCTATCTTTGGTGACTATCGTGTCCAAAACTACATTGCCTCTGGCCATAGCTGAAGTTTGGATATGGCAGAGGAAGACTGGATGGGTTCCAGTTTGGGGAGAGATGAGTAAATATTCATTATTTTCTTTTTCCTTCAGTAGAAAGTGAGGAGCAAGGTTCTGAAGAAAGGTAATTGTCAAAAGAACTTGTCTGTCTTCTGTAAAATGCTTGGATTAACAATGGCCAACTTTTTAGGCTTTTCTTTAGGAAGTTCTCCTTTCAGTTAGTTTTGCTTTCTTATCTACTGTGGAGAATGATAGAACAGGTGAAAAATCTTTGAGAAGTGGCCAAAAATAAAAATGCCTGTCTTATATGTCTGAGTAGTATGTGTGAAAAGGTATTGGAGTGGGTATGCAGAAGATAATGTGTATGTAGCACTAGTGCAGAAGATAGTTCACATCTAAGGTCCATTCACAGGGAAGATCACCATTTGGACTTTTCCCCTTCAGATCAAAATCCTTCATACAAGAGTAGATAATAGCTTATATAACAAAAATACTCAAATCATTCATCAGAAATCTTGGCACATGTGTAGCATAGTAGCAACCAGAGTTGAAGTGAGAGGTATGGCTGTGTGAGAGAATGAGATAGGTTTTGAAATAGACTGAGGATGAGCCAGGCGTGGTGGCACATGCTTATAATCCCAGCATTTGGGAGGCTGAGGCAGGAGGATTGGTGCAAGTTCCAGGCCAGCCTGGGCTACATGGCAAGACTTTTTCTCAAAACAAAACAAAACAAAACACCCCAAAACAAACAAACAACAACCAACCAAGCTAACAAACAAAACGCAGGCTGAGGACTTTATAGGGTAACATTTCATTTTTAGTAGGTAAATTATATAGATTAGAATTGTTGGAATTTTTGGAATTATTAAAGAAAAACACAAAAAAATAGGAAAAGCTTTTTATTCAAAGATGAAAGCACATGAATTTAGTACCCTTTTCTCTTGGTGATGTGAATTTTCTAGGTCAGAAGACATGCTTTCTAGTCCCAAAGTGTCTGTTAATGCAGTGGAAACAAAAGAACAAATGTCTGCTCAAACAGAACTTCTGGAAGGTGGACTGCAGATTCAGAAGTCACCAGAGCCTGAGGTTTTGTCAACTCAGGAAGACTTATTCGATCAGAGCAATAAAACAGGTACAGAGAATGATTAGTTTTTACAGCTCCTCTTGTACAAAACTCTAAATTTTTATTTTAGTTGTGAGGCAACCATTTAAGTGGGAAAGCACTTTATAGATGCACAGACTTGTTTATAATATGGAGGACAAATATATTTCTAGTTAATTGGTGAGGAGGGCTTTTAGAGAATGATTGCTATTTAACATGTTAACCTAAATTTCTCTCTTTTGGAAATGGAGGTACGGAAGAATAATAGTTAATATAGTATATTTGGTATTATGGACAGAGTGGCCATTTCTTCTGTTATGTGTTTATTACTAAGTCTTCAGATCTTAAATACAAGTTTACATTTTTTGTACTCCTCTGGATAACAGTGTAATTATTCATCTCTTTATTAGTTTACAAATTCAAATATTTTTTTACAAAAAGGAATTAAGATCTAGAAAAAAGAATGTAATACTTAGAAGACTAGAGTATATCCTAAGTGTACTTACTTAGGATACCTACTTAGAAGACTATTTGTTTCATACTTTTTTCGTCCTCCAGGCCTTGCATTCCACAATGTCAGAAAGCAAGAAAGCTTTAGTAAAAAAATAGTGAAATATAACATCCTGATGGTAAAGAGAGAAGGGAAGAAGGCTATATTGCTTTACCACTCTGTGATGGGTTTGCAGCCATGCCACTGTGGGGTCCAATCAGGCCTGGTTAGTACTTGGATGGGAGACTACTTGGGAATACCAGGTGCTGTAGGCTTGGGATAAGGACCTGACAGTCCACTCCTGAAAAACAGTCAGCCATTGAAAACCCTATGAACAGCAGAGAAGCACTGACAGTAGTGTTTCACCTGTTGTACGTAGGATTGCTATGAGTCAACAACAACAACAGCATTCTGTGATGTGGGTTGCTGTGTAAGACATCTAGAAGGTTACCAAGAGCTTTTTGTATCCTCACTAAAGCTATAAAGTTGTGTGTTTTTGTTTGTGTTTGTTTTTTGCTTTTTGCACTTCTAAGAGGTTGAACCCAGGGTCTCACGTGTACTCGCAAGCATTCGGCCACTGAGATGTAGCCCTAGCCTCTTTTAAAATTTTTATTTATTTATTTATTTGTTTGTTTATTTGCAGTACTTGGAGGTTGCACCCAGGGCCTTGCATATACTTTGTAAGTGCTCTGCCACTGGGCTGCACCCTAGCCCATGTCTTACTTTTTATTATTTTGAGACAGTGTCTCACTAAGTTATGCACCCTACCTCTACCCTCAAACTTGTGATTCTCCTGTGACCCATCCTGAGTTGCTGGGATTAGAGGTATCCACCACCACGCCTGACCACTGTAAGCTTATACTTAAGAAATTTCTTTACACTTAGGATTCATATAGTTGATACTCTGTTGCTGAGGACAGGGGACCAGTAGGAAACTTCACATAATGAAGTCAGAAATGGCTGCTCATATGTTCTTTTGTTAGTGCATTAGAATTTTCTGTCTCAGCCAGGCATGGTGGCACATGCCTGTAATCCCAGCGATTTGGAAGGCAGAGGACAGTGGATCCCAAGTTCGAGACCAGAGGTGGTCTGTACAATTTAGCGAGATCCTGTCTCAAAAAGTGAGAAAATGAGCTGGCGGTGTAGCTCAGTGGTACAACACTTGCAAAGCATACAAGTATGAAACCCTGGGTTTAACCCTCAGTACTGAAAAAAAAAAAAAAAAGAATTTTCTGTCTCCTTTGAGGAGGCATCCATATCATCAGATGTCATGCACATTGTTTGACTTCTGTCTACATCATGACATGAGCTTTACTTCACCTTAGGTAGACCCTTGACTACAAGACTTGCTTACTATTTTATAAAAGAAGCATCATAAGAAAGAGGAGCAGTCTAGCAGATGTGTAAGGATTCTTTCCTCTCCAAGCTTAGATTGTGACAGAAAGGACTAAAGGAGCTCTTTTTATCAGTTCTTTATTAAAGAAGCCCATAATTTGGGGGGAATAATATTCATTGAAGATTTGTGTTATCGTGGCTTTCCATTTATTGTGCTATAATTAGAAAACAATTTTTGCTCTCTTGAAGCATAGGAGGAAATATGGATGTTACTGTTTTTGCAGTACTGTTTTCTGTTTTTATTTATTTATTTATTTATTTTTGGTGGTACAGGGGGTTGAACCCAGGGCCTCTTGCCTGCATGCTTTGCAAAAGTGCTATACTACTGAGCTGCACCCCCACCCCATTTTTTTACTTTTTGACACAGGGTCTCGCTAAATTATGCAGACTACCTCTGGTCTCGAACTTGTGATCCTCCTGCCTCTGCCTCCTGAGTTGCTGGGATTATAAGTGTGTGCCACTGCACCTGGCCCTTTTTTTTTTTTTTTTAACAGCTTGGTAATGCCAGTCTGAGAAGTGAATACAACTAGAATTTTTTTTTTTTTCTTTCTAATAGCTTCTGATGGTTGCTCTACTCCTTCAAGGGAGGAAGGCAGATGTTCTCTGGCTTCCACACCTGCTACTACTCTGCACCTCCTGCAGCTCTCTGGTCAGAGGTCCCTTGTTCAGGAGAGTCTTTCCACGTAAGTAAGCCTAAAATAGCTTCTGTTGAAGCAATATGCCCCCGAGGCTCTTACGCTAAGCTTGAAAGAGCTAAATTTGCCTGGTAAACCAGAATTCTTTTTAAAGCCAAAAGCCAGAATCTAGATTTTAGAATTTTGGGATTGAGAATTAGTGGCCCTATTGAGGGCACTTGGATATATTTTCCCATTTGAAGGCTTTGCAATAATATCCCAAAGATTTCAGTAAGAAAGAAAATGCCCAGTTATCTAGAAATGTCATACTTCAAAAACAAGCATTCTGCTCCTCCATTTTACTAGCATTTCCTCTCATTAAACAGTATAGGATAGAAAATAACTTGTTGTTATTGGCAGTAGTAGATTTACTTATTTCTGTGATAGGGCAAAAAGCTTTGCTCTTATTTTCTAAATAAAGGTATGCGTTGTTTTCCTATTATGCAAAAATGGACTAAATATTTGTCTCAAATCTGTGAATTTTATTTTTTAGCTCTTGCTCATTCTGCTTTTCAATCATGATGTCCTTGTGTGCCCTTACTATTTTTTTAAAAAAGAATTCTTATTTTAGAAATGTCTGGTGTGGGTGTACCTGTAATCCCAGGGATTTGAGAGGATGAGGCCAGAGACAGCCTGCACAACTTAGCAAGAGCTTGTCTCAAATTGAAAAAAAGGGAGTCTAAGGGTTCAGGTCAGTGGTAGAGCACTTGCCTAGCATGTGTGAAGCTCTGGGTTCAAGCTCCCAGTACTGCTGTGGGTGGGGGTTGGGGAACAAAACACAACAGTGTCTAGTGTAGGAAATAGTTACTCAGTGGTTTCTCTACCAGTCTAAGATTGCTATTTGGGAAGAATGCTACTAAGTATTTATCTAAATGACTTAGATAGTTTTGCTGCTAAAAAGTAACACAAATGTGGAAACTATGGCTTTGGTAAAATGACATGTGATTCTCTCTTTATAATAAAGGAATTCCTCAGATCTTGTTGCTCCTTCCCCTGATGCTTTCCGATCTACCCCTTTGATTGTTCCTAGCAGTCCCACAGAGCAAGAAGGGAGAAAAGGTGAGCTGTCTTGTCTGTCTGTTGAATCTCACATTAGAAGAGCAGCATTTCTTCTGCCTTGCAAAATGTACTGTTTGTATTTTTGAACAGTGTGTCCTATACTATTCATGGGAACTCATGTCTCTCTAACCTTCAGAGATATGGCCTAGTGTAAAGTACACTCAATTCTTTGTTTTTCTAGCATGGATTTTTCTGAGATTTTTTGACTCAGTTTTTTTCTTTTTTTTTTTTTTTTTCCCTTTTTTTTTTTTTTTTTTTTTTTTTTTTTTTTTTTTTTTTTTTTTTTTTTTTTTTTTTGTGGTACTAGGGGTTGAACCCAGGGCCTCAAGCTTGCATCCTCTGCAAGTGCTGGACCACTGAGCTACACCCTCAGCCCATACTTTTACTTTTTGAGACAGGGTCTCGCTAAGTTACGCAGACTACCTCTGGTCTTGAACTTGCGATCCTCCTCCCTCCGCCTCCCAAGCCACTTGGATTACAGGCGTGCGCCACTGTGCCCAGCTGACTCAGTTTTTATAAAGACCCTTAAAGAAAAACTTTTATGCTTTTAAAGTTGAACTCAAGCTGGATGCTATGGCTCATGGCTGTAATCCCAGCAACTCAGGAGGCAGGAGGATCAGGGCTTAGAGGACAGAGGCAGCCTGTCCAACTCAGCAAGATTCTGCCTTAAATAAGTATAAGAAATGGGGCTGGAGGTACAGTTCTATGGAAGAGCTCTTGCCTTGCATGCACAAGGCCCTGGGTTTAATACCCCCAGTACTGTGGTAGAAAAAAAAAAAAAAGACTGAATTCAAGTGAATTAGTATGGGAAAGAACTGAACTTACTATTAATGACCTAGTAGTTTCCAGTGACATGCTAGCATGTTTCTAAGGAGAGGGAACCCAGATTATTTCTTGTGCTCTTTATAGGTTATTTTTGCTATGATTAAAATAATTTTAGCAGGTGGTAAACATTTTAACTTACTTTCTCCTTTGAGGCTTTGTTAGGTGCTGTGGACTTGGGTCTGGCTTATAGCAACCCTATGTACAACAGGGCCTGGGAATTAGCTCAGTTGGTAGAGCACGGCTCTGCAGTCTCTAAGGCCCCGAGTTTAATTCCCAGCACCGCAAAAATGGGAGAAGGACATGGCAATCCACTCCTGAGGCAATCCTGAAACAGCCATTGAAAACCCTGTGAGGGTTGCTATGAGTCAGAGATGATTCCACGGCACCTAACAGCAAACACAACAGCATATACAACAGAATGAAACATGCTTGGCACTATTGTCTGTGCATCTCTGGTATCCATAGGGTTTTCAATGGTGGATTGTTTCAGGAATGGATTGCCAGGTCCTTCTTCCTAGCCTGCAGCACCTGTAATTCTTAAGCAGTCTCCCATCCAGGGACTAACCAGGCTGACCCTGCTTAGCTTTGGAGATCAGACACTAGGGTGCTATGGCTGCAGGGACTTAGTGATTTTATATTACTTTGTTCACAAGAAAGCTTTCCTTTTCACTTTTCTAATTTACCTCATTTATTTAGACCTCTTTTGCTCTGCCCTTCTCCCCTATCCAATCATTTAACATATTTTAAATTCTTAATGTTTCTTTGCTAGGGTTTAGCTCAGTTGGTAGAGTACTGCTCTGCATGCTCTGAGGCCCTGGGTTCAATCCTTGTTGTTAGGTGCCATTGAATCGTGTCTGACCCATAGCCACCTTTATGGGGTTTTCAATGGCAGGTTGCCTTGGGAGTGGATTGCCACATCCTTCTCCTATTTTTGTAGTGCTGGGAATAGAGCGGGTTCAACCCTAGCACTGCAAAAATGGGAAAAGGACCTGGCAGCCCACTCCCATAACAATTCCCAAACAATTTGCCATTGAAAACTATATGAAAAGGAAAGAAGCACTGACATAGTGCCAGGCATGGCACAGGGTCAGGGAGTGTTGCGTTGTTGTACATAGAGTCACTATGAGTAGGACCTGATTCGACAGCACCTAACAATTCAACAACTGTTTCTACAAAGCTTTTCCAATAAATCCCATGAGTTTCTTCTTTTCGTTTCTTCTTCCTTTTCCTACTGTTCCTCCCATCCTCCTCTCCTTTTTTTTTTTTCTTTAAGACAGGGTCTTGCTATCTGGCCCAGTCTGGCCTCATACTTGAGATCCTCCCACCTCAGACTCCCAAGTACAGGGATTTTAGTGTCACTACATCCAGCTCTCTTTTTATTCTTTCACATATCAATAATACTACAATACCTAACACTTATCTGTCGTGTGTGTGCCTGTGATGATATCCTCCTATCTCTGCTTCTGAGTACTGTATATATATAAAAACACTGAACTGCTTTTGAATGTAACTTATCAATGACAAAATTTAATCTTACTTTTTTTTTCCTGGTACTGGGAGTTGAACCCAGGGCCTCACACTTGCATGCTTTGCAAGTGCTGGACCACTGAGCTGCACCTCCAGCCCGTTTTTTTTTTACTTTTTTGAGACTGTCTCGCTAAATTACACAGACTTGCCTCTGGTCTTGAACTTGCCATTTTCCTGCCTCCATCTCCCGAGCTTCTGGGATTACAGACATGCGCCACCGCGCCCAACTAATGGAAATTTCTATAATGTAGTTGTTAATGGAGCTGGGGTTTAGCTCAGTTGGTAGAGGGCTGTTCTGCACTCTCTGAGAGCCCGGATTTGTTCCCTAGCACTGCAAAAATGGGAGAAGGATGTGGCAATCCATTCCTGAAGCAATCCTTAAACCCTATTGAAAACCCTATGAGGGTAACTGTGAGTCAAACCAGACTCGATGGCACCTAACAACAACCAAACAAAAGTTGTTAGTGGTGTTGGAACATGAGTAATATGAATGAGTGATTATTTCTTAATATGTTTTTCCTGTCTTAAACCAGATGAGCCCGTGGATATGTCAATGTTATCTGAAGGAGGTGAGCAATTTCAGAGAAAACTCCAAAATGATGAACCAGTGGAAATAGAAAACCCCCCTCTCCCACCTGAGCACTCTGTGTTACCACAAGCTTCAACACCGGTGTCTCAGAGCACACCGGTCTTCGCTCATGGCTCTCTTCCTATTCCATCCCAGCCTGAGTTTTCTCATGTGAGTATTGTAGGAAAACATTTTTCCTCCTAATGGCTTTTTATTTTGTTTTGTTTTTGAGGTGCTGTGTTTTAAACCCAGGGCTTCACACATGCTAGGCAAGTGTTCTACCACTGAGCTACAAACCCAGGCCCATCTTTTTGAAAAATAGTTTTACTGAAGAATAATTTCCAAACCATCTCACCCATTTTAAGCATCAATTTAGTGATATTTTTGTAAATTTTCAGTTGTGCAACTATTATTAAGGTCCAGTTTTAGAACAATTCCAACTTAATATCTTGATACACTTTTAAAAAAAATTTTTTTCAGTGGTGGTGCTGGGGCTTCAACCCAGGGCCTCACACATGCTAGGCAAGCACTCTACCACTGAGCTACATCCAGAGTCCTCTTGATATACTTTTTATGTTTAAATTTTGTATTACATTTTAAAACTTTTTGAAAATGTTATTGCAAAGTTGAAAGGAGGCATGAATCATTCTACTTTGACACAATTGCTACCATCCTTTTTGTTTTTTCATATGCCAATTTTTTAAAAAAATGAAATTATTTGTAGCAGTAATACAACTTTAATTATTTCCCAGTTAATGTTACGTTATAATAGTTTTCAGTCTTATCTATATGTTATCCTTTCAAAGGTTGTATAGTATTTCTGAGTGGATGTACTATAATTTAATCATTCCTGTACTGAGGGCATTAGGATGAGTTTTTCTTGTTTTTTTTCCTATTGTAGAACTGGGGATTGAACCCCAGGCCTCTCGTGCTAGGAAGGTGCTCTACTACTGGGCTACATCCCCATCCCTTTTAAAATTTTATTCTGAGAGAGTCTTACTAAGTCTTAAACTGATGTTAAACTTGGTGGTCCTCTTGCCTCAGCCTCTGTTTTGTTTATTTTATTTAAATATTTTGTTTATTGTAATTAGTATACAACATAATGGGTTTCATTTGCTCTTTTTTGCACCTCATTACCCACCCCTAGTTACTTTCTTGTACTCCAGATAGTCTCTCTTTTACTCTCGTCTCACATTTTTTCTTTTTTTTCTTCAAGTCTAGATTCCGCATATGAAAGAGAACAGGTAGTATGTTTCTTTCATACTTCAGCTTCCTGAGTAGCTAGGATTACAGCTTTACACTACCAGCTGATTTTTAGGGTTTTGCTTTTGTTGCGCTAGGCATGCTAGGAAGTGCTCTACCACTGAACTACATCCTTAGCCCTATTTTTAGTTTTTTTTAATATGTATTTTCTTCTAAAAGCAAGAGGGAAACTAACATCTAATTTAAATAGGAATATTTAAAGAAATGAAATGCAGATTTCATAGTAAATTGAAGGTTCTTAATTACTGTGTATCTGAATGACTATACCATATGTTCAGTCTACATGCCTGTTCTGTAAGACTTCATGTAGAGCAATTAATGCAGTACTAATGGGAGAATTTCTTTCATGTTTTTCAGTTTGCAGGTATTGTAACAAGAGTTACAAATTTTAAAAACGAAATTTGAAAATAAACAATAATGAGATACGCCATAAATTTGGGGAGGAGAGGAGAATAGAAAGAAAGAAATTGAATTGCTTTCTGTACTTGAAAACTTCTTAGCTTTGTGGAAGAATTTCATTTTATGCAAATTATCAGAAGGAATTTGATACAGTGGTTGAGAGCAAGGACTATAGTGTCAGAACTGCCTGGAGTCACTCCTGACTCTGCCATTACTACCTTTCTGACCACTCGAAAGTGAGCTTTAGTATCCTCATCAATCAAAGGGGGATATTGATATTCTCTGCCTCATGGAGTAGACATGAAGATTAAGTTAGGTAATATATATAAAATGCCTAGAGTGGTGCCTTGCATGTGGTAAATAACTGCATAAAGGATTTTATTGCTGATAATGAGTTGAAGACAAGGTAATACAGAGGTGAAGTGGATGTTCAACCACCATATATCTTTTTCTTCTCTCTTTTGGAGACATGGTCTTGCTATGATCCTCCTGTCTAAGCCTCCTGGAATTACAGATGTGCACCATAATGCCCAGTTTAATTTTTGTTTTTCTATTAAAGTTTTACATGAACATAATATATGGTAGAGAAGTCATTAGATTGTGGGTAAACTGTAGGTCCTGATGTAAAGCATTGGGAAAGATTTTCAGAAAATGTAACTGATAATAAAGATAATGGTTACAGATGTTTATCAGTGACCAAATAGAACTCTTCTGGGAATGAATGTTTTTGCAAAGGTATCCTTACTGGTATATGTGTAGCAAGGATCGGAACAATGCCTGCACATGAAGAGGGAGCGGAGGTTTTTTTTTTTTTTTTTTTTTTTTTTGCGGTACTGGGGGGTTGAACCCAGGGCCTCGCGCCTGCATGCTCTGCAAGTGCTGGACCACTGAGCTGCACCTCAGCCCATTTTTTTTACTTTTTGAGACAGGGTCTCGCTAAGTTACGCAGACTGCCTCTGGTCTCGAATTTGTGATCCTCCCGCCTCCGCCTCCCGAGCCGCTGGGATTACAGGCATGTGCCACCACGCCCGGCCCTGAGGGAGCTGAGTTTTTGAAGAACAAGGCACTATTGAAGTTGCTCTACCATCAGCATTTACCAAATAACTTCAGAGGCAGCTATAAAACCAGCAATGAAAATTTGAGACAAATGAGTAATTCTAAATACAATTCAAAGATTCCTGGATTCCAAGATGGCTCTAATCAAATTTCTCTGGACTTACACTTTAAGATACCTCAGTCAATATAGCCCATGCTCCTAAAAAAAAATCTCTCAAGAGGACTTTTACAACATAGTCTTTAAGTTAAGGATTTAGGTTTATGTAATTAATAACCATTTGTAAAGTCAAAAAGTTAGGTTAAAAAAAGTTAAAACAAGGTCTCTTCTTACCTCTACCTAAGACAACCATTTTCAGTTCTTTAAGGTTTTTCTTTTAGTTACCTTCATAATTCTGCACAGCACAATTATGTTTTTATAACTTACTACTTTAAGAAATTTCAGCTATTTCCCTGCCTTTAAAGTAATATTTACATCATAATTTTGTTTAGATCATTTTTGAGTGAACGTTATGACTACATAAACACTATTCAATAGTTTGTGGAATATTATAATTATTTTTCCATTTTTGCATAATTTCTTGTCTTCTCTGAAATGTTGTCTTTTTAGTTTTCTTTGAATGTCTCATTAAATCAACCCTAAATTCTCAGCTGCCTGCAGCCATAGGCCTGTGGCATCCGATCCATTTAGATCTTGGAAGCTAAGCAGGGTCAGGGCTGATTAGTACTTGGATGGGAGACTGCTTGGGAACACCAGATGCTGTAGGCTTGGGAGATGGACCCGGCAACACATTACCAAAAATCAATCCACCATTGAAAACCCTGTGAACAGCAGAGAAGCACTGACAATAGTGTTTCCCCTGTTGCATGTAGGGTCGCTATGAGTTGGATACTGACTCGACGGCACCTAACAATAACAACAAATTCTCAGCTGATTTTCAAAATCTTATTTCATTATGTTCAGGGCTTCAAACTTTCTGTTTCATCTTTTTTGTGGAACTCTGATTTGGGGCCTCCTGATTTTTGTGTCTAATTGTTGCCTTCCTTGCCTATTGAGTTTGTAACTGTCATCTCATTTGAGTGTTATCCTTACAGCATCTCTTTACCTTTGTGCTTGATACCTCTTAGGTGCCATGTCATCACTGCCTCTGCTGCTGCTACTACCTTGTCCTCTTTCTTTTTCTTTGTCTTCTTCATCTTTGTTATCATCGTCTTTGTCTTTGTTTTCATAATCTTCTTCTTCCTCGTTGTCGTCTTCTCTTCCTTACCCAGGACTTTGTGCATGCTAAACATGTGCTGTACCATTGAGCTGTGCATGCTAAACATGTGTTGTACCATTGAGCTGTACCCCCAGTCCTGCTCCATGTCTTCTTGCTTAGCTATTCCCTGGTGTTGGTGGAGAACATTTTCTAGGCCTTTATTCAGATGTCCTGCCTGATTTGTAATTTGCAAGTGGATGGAATTTTAGATTTGTGATACTTTTAAAGTTTTTGAAGCCATTGCTCTATTGTCTTTGACCTTCCTATGGTGCTACTGAGAAGTGTGAGTATTATCTGATCCTGATCTTTAATATGTGGCCTGCTTTTTTTCTTTCTTTTTTTTTTTTTTTCTTACTAGAATCCTACAGGATCTTTTCTTTGCTCATAGTGTTCTGAAATTTCCAGACCCTTGGCATGGGTCTTTTTTTTTTTTTTTCCAGTACTTGGGGATTGAACCCAGTGCCTCACACATACTTTGCATGTGCTCTACCACTGGGCTGCACCCCTAGCCCATTTTTTATTTTTTATTTTGAATCAGGGTCTTGCTAAGTTACGCAGGCTGCCTCTGGTGTATAAACTTACGATCCTTCTGCCTCTACCCCTAAGTTTCTACCACACCTGATGAGTCAGTTTTCATTCATTGTTTTGGACAGTTGGTACACTCTCTCAGTTGAGAGACTCAAGTCCTTCAGGGAGGTTTAATTATTTTAATTTCTTTCCTTTTGTTTTCTCTATGGAATACCTATTGTTTGGGTATTGAAACTCTTAAAATGGACTATAATTTTTGTTTGTTTGTTTGTTTTGTTTTTTTTGAGGCAGTCCTTCTGTGTGTAGCCCAGGCTGTCCTAAAACTCCCTATGTAGACCAGGCCTGGCCTTGAACTCTCATCCATTCTCCTGCCCTAAGGCTTTTGAGTGCTGGGATTATAGGTGTGTGCCAACTTGCCTAGCTTTTTTTTTTTTTTTTTTTAACTTATTACTAATTTTTAATGTACAGCTTAATGGGTCTCATTGTGACATTTATATACATGCATTTCACTGTACATTACTCAGGTTAATGTTCCCCTTAACCTCTCATGACCCTTCTTCCCCTTCCCTGCCTTCCACCAATGGTCTCCTTTGTAGTTGCATGGTTTTTTGTGAGCATATCTGTCTATATATGTACATCCCAATTTTGCCATAAGAGCAGCATATTTTTTCTCCCATCACCCTTTCTTGTTGCCCCTCCCCCTTTTCTTTAGTCCATTATCTTTCCCTACGTAAATTTTGTTTTCATGATCTGTATGTATTAATAATGAATATATATTGAAGTGTAACATCCACATATGAAAGAAAACATGAGATATTTATCTTTCTCGGTTTGGCGTAATTAGCTCAAAATGATGATTTCTAGTTCCATTCATTTTTCAGTGAATGCCATAATTTTGTCCTTTTTTATGGCTGAATAAAGCTTCATGGTACCATACCTGGCTCTTAAAATAGACTTCAATTTTTTTTATTCTGTCTCCTATTTTTCATCTCTGTTTCTGTTCAACTTTCTCCATGATTTCCTCAAGCATCTGATTTTTTTTAGTAGCTTTATTGAGATACAATTCACATACCATACAGTTCGCCCATTTAAAGGATAGAATCCAGGAGCTTTTAGTATACTCACAGAGTTGTGCATTTATCACCACAATCCAATTTTAGAACATTTCATCATGCCTCACAAAACATATGCCCAGTAGCACTTCCATTTCTCCTACTCCTAGCTCTATAAGACCACGGATCTACTTTTTGTCTCTATAGGATAGCCTCTTCTGGACGTTCTGTATTAATGAAATTATACAACATACAGTCTTTTGCCAGTGGCTTCTTTCATTTAGCACAGTGTTTTTAAGGTTCATCTGTGTTGCATGTATCAGGATTTCATTACTTTTTATTGCTAAACAATAGCATTGTATGTATATATTCTCACATCTAATGCACACCCTTTCAACTGTTACAAAAGGCTACAAAATTGATGCGGATTAGAATCACAGGCAAGAGCACTCTTGGTCGAAACTCCAATATACATGTGATTCTAATCTGTATCTGATTTTTGCAGGTAAGAGCGCTATCTTGATCAAAACTCCAATCTACATGTGATTCTAATCTACATCTGATTTTTGTAGCCCTTGGAAATTATTATTATTTTTTTTTATTAGAAATTTTTAATGTGCATCTTAATGTGTTTCATTTTGACATGTCCCTTGGAAATTATTGAAAGGGTGTGGATAGATTTGAGAATATATGGTATCAAATTTACTCATCAGGTCATCAGTTGAAAGACATTTGGGTTCTTTCCTTTTTTTTTTTTATCTATTGCAAATAATGCTGCCACATACATTCATGCACAATTTTGTGTGAGAACATGGTTTTATTTCTCTTCCTCTTTTTGTGGTCAGTACTGAGGATGTTTAACCCATGGTCTTCATACATGCTAGGCAAGTGCTTTACCACTGAGCCACATTCACATACCTTAAAAATTTTTTTTTTGACACTAGAGCTCACTGAGCTATGCAGGCTTCTTCTGACCTTAAACCTTTTCTCTTCCTGCCTCATCCTCCTGAGGAACTGGGATACAGGTGTGCACCAAGGTGCCTGTCTCATTAGGATTTTTCTTTTGTGTATGTGGTGATGGAGCTCAAACCCAGAGTCTTATGCATGTGAGGCATGTGCTCCACCACTAAGCTACATCCTCAGCACCTTTAAGGAATTTTTTTTCCTCTTATACACACCTATGGGTGCAGTTGCTCTGCTTAATCATTTAACAATTCTCTTAGCTATTAGTTTTTATCCTATTTTAAATTTATAAAATCCTTTTTCCTCTAAGTTTTCTTTTGTGTGTGTGTGTGTGTGAGAGAGAGACAGGGTCTTACTAAATTACACAGACTGCCTCTGGTTTGGAATTTGTGATCTTCTTGCTTCTGCCTCCTGAGTCACTGGGATTACAGGCTGGAATTACAGGCATGCGCCACCATGCCTGGCCCTAAATGTTCTTTTCTTAATAGCATTTTTGTCTTGTTTTATGGGTATACTATAATATCTCTGGTCTGGGATTTAGCTCAGTTGGTAGAGTGCCACTGTGCAGTCTCTGAAGTCCTGAGTTTGAATCCCAGCATCGCAAAAACTGGGAGAAGGATATGGCAATCCACTCACCAGGCAATACCAAAACAATCAGCCATTGAAAACCCTGTAAGGGTCGCTATGAGTCAGACACGACTTGACAGCACCTGACAACAACAACAACATAATATCTCTGGGCTGGAATTTAGCTCAGTTGGTAGAGTGCTGCTCTGCAGTCTCTGAGGTCCCAAGCTTGATTCCCAGCACTGCAAAAATGGGGGAAGGACGTGGCAATCCACTTCCAAGGCAATCCGGAGACAGTCAGCCATTGAAAACCCTATAAGGGTCACTATGAGTCGGACATGACTTGATGGCACCTAACAACAACAATATATTATCTCTAAAAACATTAATAAGTTTTTAAAATTAGTTATTGAAAGTTTTCTCTTCCCTGGAATAGTCACTCTTTGTTCCAGGTAGGTTTTAGTTTTCATTTATAAGTATTTCACAGTGCTGGGGATCCAACTCAGGGCCTTGATCATGCTAGGCAAATGCTCTGCCACTGGGCCGTGTCTCTGATTGCATACTTAGTTCTGTTTTGCTGGGTTTTTTTATTGATTTCTTTGTTGTTGTTCATTTTTTGTTTTTGTTTTTTTGAGACAGGGTCTTGCTGTGCAGCCCAGGCTGGACTGGAATTTGGAATGTAGCCCAGGCTGGCTTGGAACTTGTGATCCTCCTACCTCAGTCTCCCAAGGGTTGGGATTACAGGTGTTCACCACCACACCAGGCTTACTTAATTAGTTTGTTTTGGTGCTGGGGATCAAATCCAAGGCCTTGTGCATGCAAAGTATATGCTCTACTCTGGGAGTGTTTATGAGTTGCACACTCCCAGCACTGACTGTTTTGATCTCTTTTAAATTAGAGACTTTCCTTAGATGTCTGGTAATGTTGAATATTTGCTAATAGTTCAGAGTGAAATGCCAGAAGGTGATTGTTGTTATTGTTAGGTGCCGTTGAGTCCGATTCATAGTGACTGTACATAGACTAGAACAAAACACTCCCGGATTCTGAGCCAGACACACATTCTTACTTATGGTTAAGCCCACTGTTGTAGGTACTGTCAATCCATGTAGTTTAGGGTCTTCCTTTTTTTTTGTTGACTTGCCACTTTCCCAAACATGATGTCCTTCTCCAGGGATTGGTCCCTCCTGAACACATGTCCAAAATACATAAGACTCAGTCTAGCCATTCTTGCTTCCAAGGAGCACTATGGTTGCACTTCTTCCAGGACAAATCTGTTGGTTCTTTTGGCAGCCCATGGTATATTCAGTACTCCAGTACCATAAATCAAAAGCATCAGTTCTCCTGTCTCCCCTGTTCAATGTCTAGCTTTCATAATCATATGATGCAACTGAAAATACTAAGGCATGAATCAGGCGGAACTTCATCTTCACTGTGACATCTTTACTTCTCAACACTTTAAAGAGATCTTTTGCCACAGCCTTTCCCAATACAATGTGTCTTTTGATTTCTTGACTGCTGCTTCTACGGGTATTGATTGTAGAACCAAGTAAAGCAAAATCTTGATCAATGTCAATCTTTTCTCCATTTATCATGAAGTTGTGTACTGATCCAGTTGTAAGGATTTTTGCTTTCTTATTGTTGAGGCACAATCCATACTGAAGGCTGTGTTCTTTAATCTTCATCAGTAAAGGTTTCAAACCCTGTTCACTTTCAGCAAGCAGTTGTGTCATCTGCATAATGCAGGTTGTTAATGAGTCTTCCTCCAATCATGATGATGTATTCTTCTTCATAAAGTCCAGCTGTGTGCATGATTTGTTCAGCATAGAGATTAATGAGGCACAATGAAAGGATACAGCCCTGATGCACACTTTTCTTGACTTCAAATAAGGCAGTGTTTCCTTGTTCTGTTCAAATGACTGGGTCCTGGTCCGTGTACAGATTCCTCATGAGTACAATTAAGTGCCTTGGTGTTCCCATTCTTTGCAGTGTTATCCATAATTTGTTATGATTCACACAGTTAAATGCCTTTGCATGGTCAATAAAGCATAGACAGATTTCTTTCTGGTATTGTCTGCTTTTGGCTAATATCCATTGGACATTAGCAGTGATGTCCCTGGTTCCATGCCTTCTTCTGAATCCACCTTGATTTTCTGGCAGTTCCCTGTCTATATACTGCTGTGGTTGCTTTTAAATGTTCTTTAGAAAAATTTTGCCTGCGTGTGGTATTGATATTGTTTGATAGTTTCCACATTCGGTTGGAACCCCTTACTTGGGAATAGGTACAAATATGGATCTCTTCCATTCAGTTGGCCAGCTCGCTGTTTTCCAAATCTTTTGACATAAACAAGTGAGTACCTCCAGTGCTGCATCTGTTTGTTGAAGCATTTCTGTTGGTATTCCATCAATTCCTAGAGCCTTGTGTTTCGCCAGTGCCTTCAAGGCAGCTTCCACTTCTTCCTTCAATACCACTGCTTCCTGATCATATGCAGCCTCTTGAAATGGTTGGTCATCCATCAATTCTTTTTTGTATAATGACTCTGTGTATTCCTTCCACTTCTTTTGATGTTTCCTTCGTCATTTAATATTTTCCCTGTAGAATCTTTCACTATTGCCACTTGAGGTTTGAATTTTTTCTTCAATTCCTTAAGCATGAGAAAAATAGAGCGTATGGTTCCCTTTTGGTTTCCTATCTCCAGCTCTTTGCACATGTCATTAAAATATTTGATTTTGTCTTCTCAAGCTGCCCTTTGAAATCTTCTGTTTAGTTCCTTAACTTTACCATGTCTTCCTTTTACTTTAGGTGCTCTATGTTCAAGGGCAAGTTTCAGAGTCTTTTTTTTTTTTTTTTTTTTTTTGCAGTACTGATGGTTGAATCCAGGGCCTTGTGCTTGCATGCTTTGCAAATGCTGGACCACTGATCTGCGCCTTCAGCCTATTTTTTTTTTTACTCTTTTTAGACAGGGTCTCCCTAAATTATGCAGACTGCCTCTGGTCTCAAACTTACGCTTCTCCTGCCTCTGCCTCCCAAGTCACTCGGATTGCAGGCGTGTGCCACCTCGCCTGACTTCAGAGTCTTTTTTGACATGTTACTTGGTCTTTTTTTTCCTGTTAACCTTTTGCTTTCTTCGTGAGTGATGTCTTTGATAATCATGCCACAACTCATTTAGTCTTTGATCATTAGGGTTTAACGCATCAATTCTGTTCTCAAGGTGGTCTCTGAACTCAGGTAGATATACTCAAGGTCATGTCTTGGCTCTTATACTTTTGTTCTAATTTTCTTCAGTTTCAGTTTGAACCTGCCTGTGAGCAGTTGATCTGATCCACAATCAGCACCTGGTGTTGTTTAGACATTTTGATAGTGAGTTTTTCTATCATCTGTTTCCACAAATGTAGTCAGTTTGGTTCCTGTATGTTCTAGCTAGTGAATTCCCTGTGCATAGTTGCTGTTTATGTTGGTGAAAAAATATATTTGCAGTGAGGGTGTTGGTATGACACAATTCTATCATGTGATCTCCAGCATTGTTTCTGTCACCAAGACCGTATTTTCCGACCACTGAGCTGCCTTCTTTGTCTCCACCTTTTGTATTCCAGTCACCAGTAATTATCATTACATCCTGATTGCTTGTTTGATTTATTTCAGATTGCAGTAGCTGGTAAAAATCTTCCCTGTCTTCATTTGTAGCCTTACTGGTGAGTGTGTAAATTTGAATAATAGTCATGTTGTCTCTAGGATGCACTATAATCTGTTGGGCCATTTTGTCAGTATCTTGATTATCTTGGCCTAGTCAGATTCCTCAGAAAAGTGGCTAATCTCTCTGCTTGGTACTGACCTGATTGTCCTTGTACTAGAAATAGTAATGAAAGAGGGCTTGAGGTGGAGTGTGTTGGGAGGCAGGATAGATTCTGTTCAGTATGTAGATTTTTCCTTTAAATCTCCCTGTTTTCAGTATAGTACTTCCTGGTAACTGTGCCTCTTGTCCTTTAGCCCGGAAACAATGTGTTTTATTCTCTGCAGGGCAGAGGAGGGGCAGGGAAGAGGATATGGGAGTTGAACTACTTAAATAGATTTCCAGCCAGTTCTCCTGTTTTTAGCACCGCCTTCAGCATCACTTTCAGAATTACCTGGTGCTACTGCCAAGTCCTAAATCTTTTTTTTAATAGGGGAATGGGGGTAGTTTGGTGGTATAACTATGGTTGCTTTTTGGCTTTCTTAAATGCTGGCTTAGGAATTTGGCTTTTAATAGTATGCCAAATAGATTACTACTCTTCTAGGTTTTTTTTTTTTTTGGCAGCTCTTTTTTCTTGTTATTTTTTATTGAGAATTGTACTTTTTAGAAAAGTACGGTTCACCATTGCTTAGCATAGATTCAGAAATAGCCAAAGTAAATGTGTATATTGAGTCTGTCATTTTTGTTTGAAAGTAGTCTACTTTTTCTTTGTGTAATACATTCTCACGTGGTATTGGATGATCCTCGAACATCTGTTATTTCTTCTGTACCTTTGTTACTGGTATCCAAACCAACCTAATTTTGATGTTGTAAGATTTAAGTATTTATAAGGAGATAGTTACTAATCAAGCAAAAATTGAGATAGAGGTAATTTTGTAAATTTCTTTCTTTTCCTAATACATTTATTTGTATTGCATTTTTTTTTTTGGTGGTACTTGGGAGTTGAATCCAGGGCCTTAAACATACTTTACAAGTGCTCTACCACTGAGTTGCCCCTCTAGCGTATTTATTTTTATTTTTATTTTCAGTCAGCATCTCACTAAGTTACCCAGGCTGCCTCTAGACTTGAACTCACACAAAATCTTCCTGCCTCTGCCTCCTAAGTTGCTGGGATTTCAGGAAGGTGCTACTGTGCCTAGCTGCTTTGCCTGTTTGACCCTTTACCAGTATGTGGGGAATAGTGCAATGATTAATAGAGCATAGTTTGATATTTAAATCTTTGCTCATTCTTGATTTTAGGAGTGACAAAGTATAAAAAAACAGCATGTGTGGTTCCCTTTTGGTTTCCTATCTCCAGCTGTTTGCACGTGTCATTAAAATATTTGATTTTGTCCTCTCAAGCTGTCCTTTGACAGCTTCTGTTTAGTTCCTTAACTTCACCATGTCGTCCTTTTACTTTAGCACTCTGAGAGTTAGCCTCAAGTGAAGAGCTCTTTTTTTTATTTTTTCCAGTATTAAGGGGCTGAACCCAAGGCCTCATGCATATTTTGCAAGCACTCTGCCACTGATCTGCACCTCTAGCCTCCTTTTAAAAATATTTTATCTTGAGGCTGGGTCTTGCTAAGTTATGTAGGCTGCCTCTGGCTTTGACCTTGCAGTCCTCCTGCCTCTGCCTCCTGAGTTGCTAGAATTACACGTATGTGCCACAGCATCCAGCAAGTGAAGAGCTCTTAAACTTTGTACATAAATGGCCAGTTTTTAGCTGATTGGATACTGAATATAGACTTAGTGGTTGACTGATAATTGAGCATAGTCTTGACAGCTGTCAGTCTTCATCCAGAGCTCTGGGAGCCCAGTTTTTTTCACCTCGTTCAGTTATTCTGACCAGATGTTCAGGGAGATTCAGCACTTTGGATCATTAGGGCTGGACATTCAGAGTATTGCTAAATCTAGGCAGTCTTTAGAAATGTAACTTGCTGATAGGGTGATTGGCTTCCTTAATTCTACTCTGACTGAAATTTTACTTATAAAGTCCTATTTAAAAAGCTCATATCAAGCCAGGCATGGTGGTGCATGCCTATAATCCTAGTGACATGGAAAACAGAGGCAGGAGGATTGCAGTTTTGAGGCCAGAGGCAGCTTGTGTAATGTTGGGTCCCTGTTCAGGCACCAACTATGTTGGGCCCCACGTTCTGGCGCCAAATCTATGTGGGGCATGCGCCTCCCGGTCCGGCCTGAAGGTTCTGACGGGCTGCGCCGCTGCGCACACAGATACTAAACACAATTCACTTGGGACCCTCAGGTGAGGGGCGCAGACTCCCGCAGCCCTGGGGACCCCGGCGGAGATGGGAGAAAGGAAAAGCCTCAGGCGCTTTTGCCTTCCAGGGGCAAACACCTGTGTTGGTCGTCTCGGTGATCAGGAGGAGACAGCTGTTGCTTCATCGTTGGTCAGACGGAGAGCAGGTTCCTTTCCTTGTTGAGGATTGCAGCGGGAGAGCATTATTTCCTCACCGAAGGTCCGGGGGAGAGCAGCGGGAGAGGCGCGTCCTCATCTGTGGTCCGGGCAGGAACAGGCGAGAAGGCGCAGAAAGGGATGCCAGAAAGGCCATGCCAAAAAAGGTCGAGCTGCCACAGTGCAGCTCTTTATATAGTTCGCCCATGGAATGGCCTGAGCCAATCAGCTTTCAGTCCAGTTGTCCAATCAGGAAGGGTTTTGTACAAACATGCAACCAAGTAGATTTCTAATTTACAAACCAGATATTCAAACGCCATTTTCCCAGTTTGGGAGTTTTTACCAATTTCCTCCCAAATTTTCCCTACAGTGTAACTTAGTAAGACCCTGACTCAAAATAAAAAATGGGCTTGGGTTGCAGCCCAGTGATAAAGCACTTGCGAAGGAAGTGCAAGGCTCTGGGTTTGACCCCAGTACCATTAAATGAATAAATACATATACCAATATTTACTTTGATAATGCTTTAAAGGTATTTATAATGAAGAACAACTACTTAGTGAGTATGGAGCTTTCTTTTGGGCTGATGGAAATGTTTTTAAACTAAATAGAAGTGGTGATTGCATATGAATGTGAATGGACTAAATGCCACTGGGTTGTTCATTTTAAAATGGGTTAATTTTATGTGATTGTTATTTTAAAAATGTATTTATAGTTTTATTAACAGTGTCTTACTAGCTTTTGTCAAATGACTTTTTGCAGCAAGAGAAAAAAATACACATTTATTGCAGATATTATACAGATAAGAGATCATCGGTTATCCTGTCACAGAAATAATAACTCTTACCTTTTTGAATGTTTTAGTATATGAAAATTATATAAAAAGGTATAAAAAGACAATAAAATCTATAATCACATGCTTTTTAAAACCTAAAATGGAACCTTTTCCTATTTAATGCATAGCTAGAATGTTTTTCCATATCTTTTAATATTCTTCTACAATACAGGTTTATTTAGATACAAAGTATTACATGATGTGAATGTATCATAATTTTAAAATTTCTATCAGTAGACGTTTAAGATATTTAAGTAATAGTGTATCAATGAACAATTCCTTTTTTTTTTTTTTTGGTAGTTCTTAGGGGTTGACTTTAGGGCCTCTCTACCACTGGACTGAACCCCTAGCCCATTTATTTTTTAGTTATTTTGAGTCAGGGTCTTGCTAAGTCACGCAGGCAGCCTCTGGCCCTAAACTTGCGATCCTTCTGCCTCAGGCTCCCAGGTCGCTGGTATTAGAGGCATGCATCACCATGCCCAGCTCAGTGAACAGTCTTGTGGCTAAATCTCAGTGCACTTCCATTGATAAATTTTCCAGAAATGGTATTGTTAGATTAAGGGGTATATATAGAATTTTAAGACTATTTCATATTGCCAAATTGCCATTTAGAAATGTTGAATCAATTTGTACCCTCATGTCTGAGAGTATGTAAACAGCTTCAAATGTTATTATCAAGATTCTTACAATCTGATTGAATATATCATATTGGACATTGAACTATCAGAAGTTATAGAAAGTAATGTTTGCCTGCCCATTTTCATTCCTCATTCCCAAAAAAATCATGGCAGTAATGCCTTACAGTTATGTTGTATAACTTTTTTTTTTTTTTGCAGTACTGGGGGTTGGACCCAGGCCTCGCACTTGCATGCTCTGCAAGTGCTGGACCACTGAGCTGCAACCTCAGCCCATTTTTTATTTTTTGACACAGGGTCTCACTAAATTACACAGACTACCTCTGGTCTCGAACTTGCGATTCTCCTGCCTCTGCCTCCTGAGCTGCTGGGATTACAGGCGTGCGCTACTGCGCCTGGCTCTTTGTATAACATTTTTATTAGGAAAAATAATACACTAAATGTAAATTCTTACTTAAAAATATAACCTTTGGGTTATTTTCTTTTTTCTTTTTTTCTTTTTGGTATTGGGGATCGAACCCTGGGCCTCGCGCCTGCTTGCTTTGCAGGTGCTGGACCACTGAGCTGCACCCCCAGCCCATTTTTTTACTTTTTGAGACAGGGTCTCGTTAAGTAATGCAGACTGCCTCTGGTCTCAAACTTGTGATCCTCCTGTCTCTGCCTCCAAGCTGCTGGGATTACTAGCTTGCACCACCACGCCCAGCTGGTTATTTTCTTTTTTAAAAAATTAAGATATTTACACAGAATGAAATTGCCATTTCAGGTGTTTCCTGGTAATTGTATCAAGTGTCTAACTCTCACCACCACCAAAGTATAGAATGAGCCCCTCACCCTAAAGAGTTCAATCATAATCCTTTGTGGTTGATTTCACTTCTTTGTGGTTAATTTTCCTTTATCCTGAGGCTTCCTTCTCCTGTCCTAGGCAACCACACATCTGCTTTCTGTCACTATAATTTTGTTCTTTTTCTAGAATTTCATATAATTGGAATCATATAATTGGAATCATATTTAAGCTCTTTCACTTGTCATCTTTTAAGTTTTATTGATATTGATGTATTAATATTTTATTCCATTTTTGTTGTTGAGCAGTATTCTATAATATGGGTATCCACAATTCACTTACCCACAATTCACTTATCCACAATTCACTTGACAGACATTTGGGTTACTTCCAATTCCTTTTGGTTGCTTTTCCATATTAATATTTTATTCTGTTTTTATTGTCGAGTAATATTCTATAGCATATTGCTGTTAGGTGCTGTTGAGTCTCAGTCATAGAGACATAGTACAACAGAACGAAACACTCCTCAATTCTGTACCAAGCATGTGATCTTTTTTTATGTTTAAGCCCATTGTTGCAGGCACTTTGTCAATCCATCTACTTGTGGGTCTTCCTTTGTTTTATTGATCTGTCACTCTCCCAAACATGTCCTTCTCTAGGGATTGGTCCCTCCTGGCAACATGTCCAAAATACATCAGGTGTAGTCTAGATTCTATCCACAGTTTGTTTATCCATTCACCAGTTGACAGACATTGATTTGGTTCCAGTTTGGGGCTATTATGATTAATATTGCTGTTGGTATTTGCATACATACCTTTGTGTGGACATGCATGTTTATTTCTCTTGGGTAAATTGCTACTAATAGAACTTCTGAGTTATATGGCAATGTATGTTTAACTTTAGAAGATACTGCCATATGTGGTGGCACATGCCTATCATGTCAGCATTCAGAAGGCTGAGGTACGAGGATTGAGAGTTCAAGGTTAGCTTGGACTATACAGTGAGTCCCACACTAGCCTGGGCTCTACAGCAAGACTGTCTGGAAAAAAATAAATAAAAACCAAAACAGCAGTGCATGAGAATTGCAGTTGTGGTAGTTCCTGTGGTTTTAATTTGCATTTCTCTGTTTCTTCTATTGTAACTTGGAATTCAATAACTGTTTTATGAATGCTAGCATATTGCAGGATAGTAGGAAATAAAATGAGTACATAGTCCCACTTTGTGAGATGTGTCCAAAATAATGGTGTGCAATCCAGGGTCCATCATGTACTTTACATGATTTTCTTGTTGTTGTTGTTGTGTGCCATCGGGTCGGTATCCAACTCATAGCAACCCTCATAGGGTTTTCAATGGCTGTTTCGGGATTGCCTTGGGAGTGGATTGCCTGGTCCTTTCCCATTTTTGCATTGCTGGGAATTGAACTCGGGACCTCAGAGACTGCAGCACAGCGCTCTACCAACTGAGCTAAATCCCAGCCCCTACATGATTTTAGTAGCTTGATAATAAAGTTAAACTTAGGTGTCTCCCTACCCTTGAAAGACTCTCCGGACTTTTAGGCTTTTGTTTGGATTATGCTTATTCCATGTCAATGATTTTATAAGAAACTAAACAGAGTGACTTGTGTAGATGAAAGATTGGTGATTATGAGCTTTGTATTTCTGAGATTATGGGAGAAAGATGTGGCAATCCAGTCCCGAAAACAATCTTGAAACAATCAGCCATTGAAAACCCAATGAGGGTCACTATGAGTCAGACCTGACTCAATGGCACCTAACAACAACAATATTTCTGAGATTATAGTTCTAGGGTTCTTTAATACTTGAATAATTTGATTTAGAAATTTTAGCTGAATCTAAGAGTTAAAGATAAAAGAGTTAGGGTATGGATGAATGATGGTTTTTCTCTTTTTATTCTTCTTCAGGACATTTTCATTCCATCTCCAAGTTTGGAAGAACAATCAAATGATGGGAAGAAAGGTGGAGATTTGCATAGCTCATCTTTGACTGTTGAATGTTCTAAAACTTCAGAGATTGAACCAAAGAATTCCACTGAGGATCTTGGGCTCTCTTTGACAGGGGATTCTTGCAAGTTGATGCTTTCTACAAGTGAATACAGTCAGTCTCCTAAAATGGAGAGCTTGAGTTCTCACAGGATTAATGAAGATGAAGAAAACACACAGATTGAGGATACCGAACCCTTGTCTCCAGTTATCAATTCTAAACTTGTTCCTGCTGAAAATGATAGTATCCTGATTAATCCAGCACAGGAGAGCCAAGGAGAACTGAGTCAGAATGATGATAAGACAAAAGGAGATGATGCAGAGAACAGAGATGACATTAGTATTTCAGCTGCCAGTTGTAAAGACAGAGAAGAAAACATAACAGAAGATGTTTGTATTGATCTTACTTGTGATTCAGGGAGTCAGGCAGTTCCTTCTCCAGCTACTCGATCTGAGGCACTTTCTAGTGTCTTAGATCAGGAGGAAGCGATGGAAATTAAAGAACACCATCCGGAGGAGGGGTCTTCAGAGTCTGAGGTGGAGGAAATCCCTGAGACTCCTTTTGAAAGCCACAGAGAGGAGGCCAAAGAAGAAAATATGGAGAGTGTCCCATTGCATCTTTCTCTGACTGAAACCCAGTCCCAAGGGTTGTGTCTTCAAAAGGAAATCCCCAAACAAGAATGCCCAGAAACTATGGAGGTTGAAACCAGTGTGATTAGTATTGATTCTCCTCACAAGCTGCCAGTACTTGATCAAGAATTAGAACATAAGGATCCGGAAGCTTGGGAAGAAGCTACTTCAGAGGACTCTAGTGTTGTCATTGTAGATGTGAAGGAGCCATCTCCTAGAGGTGATGTTTCTTGTGAACCTTTGGAGGGAGTGGAGAAATGCTCAGATTCCCAGTCATGGGAGGATGTTGCTCCCGAAATAGAACCATGTGCTGAGAATAGATTAGGCCCTCAGGAAGAAAAAAGTGTAGAGTATGAGGGAGACCTGAAATCAGTGACTGCAGAAAAGGAACCTGCGGAGGAAGACTCTCCACAACCTCTCTTACCTTTAGTGAGAACACATGACCCTCCCAGACCTTACCAAGAAATGCAGCAGCCCCAGCTTCAAGAGAAAGCAGAAAATTCATTAACAGAAGACTCAAAAGTGGCTAATGCCAAGCAGCTGGGCTCAGGTAGACAAGTCCAGCCACTCGAGAAGGCCCCCGCCCGTGCCTCCCAAAGCTTCTGTGAAAGCTCTAGTGGTGAGTGATTGCAGATCATTCCCGGTATCCAGCATCACTTCGAATGGAAAGGAGAGAGCTTCATGCTTGTGACAGGGACAACATTAACTTGAATTTATGTTTAGGAAGAGCCAAGAATACTTGGGAAACTTTGGGTCATATTTTTCTTTTATAGGTATATAGTGGGATCAGATCATTTTTGAGGTTTATCAGCTTTATAACTCAGGAGTAGTCAATACGGATAATTAGAAATTGAACCTATCTGATTTTGTTTTCTTTCAAGTCCTACCATTGTGTGCCTTTTCTCACCCCTCTCCCTCCCTTCCCCCTCCCTCCGTTTCCCCCTTTCTCTGCTCCCTTCTCTCTCATTCTCTCATTCATTATCACTCTCATTCCCCCCCTTCTTTCTACACACACATCCTCACACATACTGCACAAGCACAGTACCACTGAGCTACACCCCGAGCCCCAACATATTTTATATTTCCAGACTTTCTTTGAAGGACTTTTTTTTTTTTAAGACATAGTTTCACTGTTGTAGTCCAGACTTGCCTCAAATTTGTGATCCTTCTCCCTCAACCTGCTGAGTGCTGGAATTATAGATGTGCACCACCACACCAGGCAAGTTGTTGTTGTTGTTGTTGTTAGGTGCCATCAAGGTGGTGTCTGACTCATAGCAACCCTACGCACAACAGGCAAAACACTATTGTCAGTGTTTCTCTGCTATTCATAGGATTTTCAATGGCTGATTGTTTTTTGGGGAGGGGGTTGCCAGGTCCTCCTCCCAAGCTTACCGTACCTGGTGTTGCCAGGGGGTCTCCTATCCAAGTACTAACCAGGCTCGATCCTGCTTAGCTTCCGAGATCTGATGGGATCCGACACCACGGTGATACAATTGCAGGCTACACCAGGCAAGAGTACTTTTTAATTATCTTAACAATTATCTGCAAAAGAGGCTTCTAAAATACTGAGATCTTAGTTCCATTATATTATTAGTATTCTTCATGAATTCTTGTTTATGCTATTAACTGGCAGAGTCAGCTGTTTTGTTGTTGTTGTTGTAGACGCTACCATAGTAAAGTTTATTTTTCTAAAATTTATCTGGATTATTGAAAATATTAGTGATTTTCTACTTCAAGATTTTAGATACTGAGTAGACAACTAACAGCAGTGAAGACAGTGGTTACAAAATATTTATGAGGTTAAAGAAATTAAAATAGTTTTAGCCAGAAATTAGAACATAAAGGGTGATAGTTTGAGTTAGAGAATTAGTCTAAAGTAAATCATTCAGAAAAACATTGCAAAAAGAACAGAAAAAAGTTATTCTATACTTAAAATATAGTTTAGTTGCTAAACCTTAAGAGAGACTGAGAGTAATGTAAAAAACTACTGCTTCTTCAGTTTAAGTAGACACAGTGTAAGGTATAAACTGGGTGAGTCTCAGTTTCTTTCGTTAGATTTCTGGATACTAAAGTTAGAAAAGCACTTTTTTTTTGCTAATAGCTTTACTGATAAAAAGCACAGACGTGTGAGAAACAATACAAGCAAGGGGAGACTGGGAGTAAGAAGAGGGAGGATGATGGTAGAGAAGGGATGGAGGGAGAGAATCACTCTAAATGCCTCCATTTGTAGGTAACTTATCATGTTAACAATTTAGCAACCCTCTGATATCAGTCTATGGAGAGTAAGTACATCTTAAATCTGGAAGAAGCAAATTTTGAAAGATGGTAGTTGAAATGTTATTCAGCATAGAACAAATTCAAGGTGGTTAATGATGTGAAGAACCATAACAAGTTAACTCTTTTTTTTTTTTTTTTTGGTGGTACTAGGGTTGAACCCTGGGCCTGGGCCACTGAGCTGCACCCCCAGCCCATTTTGTAGATTTTATTATTTTCTGAGACAGGGTCTCACTAAGTTACACTGACTGTCTCTGGTCTTGAACTTGTGATCCTCCTGCCTCCGCCTCCCCAGCCGCTGGGATTACAGGCGTATGCCACCACGCCTGGCTAACAAGTTAACTCTTTAATTAAATCCACAAGTGGCAGTCTGTAATAGGTTAATAACAATCAGAGAAGCTAGATATGTTTTCTAGCTAACCTTTGTTGGTTTATTTGATGGAATATCTCTCATCCTAACTGTCTGTTAATGTCAGATGCAGACCCTTGGGGTAGACTGTTCATGCACAATGTTACCCAATATAGAAATTCTTGTATTTTTTAAAATTAGATGACTTTTCATCTATTATAAGAATTGGCCAGTTCTTTTAAGAACAAAAGAAGAAAATATGGTCTTTAAACCATAACAGAAAGTTTGGAGAAACTTTCCTGACATTAAGAGTTTAAAATATTGCTTGCTTTAATGAAGTCTATGAAGTCCTTAGCAACAAGGACAAACTTCCTACACAGGTGGCTTGACAACTGGTATTAAATTTCCTTTTGTTTCGTCATTCATGTATTTCGTCATTGGTTGGCATGCTGACGTACAATAGGATAGCCTGCAATCTGGAAAAGCAAGAAAGGACTTCATAATTTAAATAATGTGTGAAATGTTAAAGAACTGAATTAGTGGAGAATTCTAGTAAATTTAAAATGATAAAATATGCCAGTGAATGTGTTTTGCAGGATTTGGTGATAAATTGACTGTACTAATGGTGACTTTCAGATGAGTAAACAAATGCAGAGAAATGGGAAAACATTTGGAGAATATTGAACAGAGGTTTTATGAACATGAATAATTAAGGAGAAACTGGAAATGTGGGCTGCCAGTAGTTAATTGAATGCTGACTAAAGTTAGCATTCTTGTGGAAACCTTGAAGTTTTTTGGCCAGAATCCAGCATGTGCAAAGCCACATTTTATAGGAAGGCTGGTTTGGTTCCAATGTGTGGAGAGGATCAGGGAGAGAGGGATACTTCAAGCAGAGAAAATGATTGATAGATTGTTGTAATAATCCAGGAATGAGGCATTGAAGACTAGATGAAGATAATGGCAGTGCTGCTCCCAGGGCCTGTAAAAGTCTCAATTTTCTATTAAGTTACAATGGTAAGTGGTCCTAAATTACTTTCAATAAATCTTAACCTTGTACTATGCAAAGAAAGCTGTTTTACCAGGAAATAATTTTCAAGAATTAATGCTTACACATTATATTTGCATATTATGGTATGTCACATAAAATGACGTCCTTAAAGATTTCATATATTCAGAAGTCTGAATCCTTAGTTAAAATGTGAGGGATGGTTTGTTTCAAGAGAACAGTGCAAGTCGTCTTGTGGTTTTGATTGTTCCAGGGATGAGAATTCTATAAAATACATCTTTAGAATGTATAAGGCTTTGGAAGGTCTGAGGTGTTGAGGCATTCTATTTTTGTAGTTTTTTTCTTTCTTTCTTTTCTTTTTTTTTTCCCTGGTACTTGGAAGCTGAACCCAAGGTTTCATACACACTTTGCAAGTGCTCTACCACTGAGCTGCACCCCTAACTCCTTTTTTAATTTTTAAATTGAACCGGGGTCTTGCTAAGTTACACAGGCTGCCTCTGGCCTCGAGCCTGCAATAGCTTGCCTCACCTCCCAGGTTGCTGGGATTATAGGTGTGTGCCACCTCTCCCAGCTGTTTTTGTAGTTTCTACAGCTATTCTATTGGGCTGGGATTTAGCTCAGTTGGTAGAGCGCTGCGCTGCAGTCTCTGAGGTCCCGAGTTCAATTCCCAGCACCGCAAAAATGGGAGCAGGACCTGGCAATCCACTCCCAAGGCAATCCCGAAATGGTCAGCTATTGAAAACCCTATGAGGGTCGCTATGAGTCGGATACCGACTTGACAGCACCTAACAACAACAGCTATTCTAAATTCTTGTTAGCCTAGAAGATTTGTCGTCTTTTTTTTTTTGTGTGTGCTACTTTGGAGTTGAATTTAGGGCCTTGTGTATACTTCACAAATGCTTTACCACTGGGCTGCTATTGCATTTTTATTTTTTATTTTGAGTCAGGGTCTTGCTAAGTTACTCAGGCTGCTTCTGACCTCTAACTCATGATCCTCTTGCTTCTGCCTCCTGAGTTATTGGAATTCCTGGTGTGCACCACCACACCCAGCAAGACTTGCTTTATAAAGTGCCATCTGAGATTGAGTCTTTATCTACCTGACCTATTTTTCTTCTTTCTGTAACTATGGTGGAAGCCTTTGCCAGTTATATGTGCTGTTGAGATTTTCCTTCTCTACTCTTTATAGGTCCTTTAGCTGAGCATATGTATTTTCACTCTTATTTCTGAAGACATTTTATTTTTTCTTTTCATCCTCTCAGGGTGACTAAATTGATTAATTAATTAATTAATTAATTAACCTTGAGACAGAGTCTCATTATGGAGCCCAGGCTGGCCTTGATCTCCTGGGAGTTTTTCTGCCTCAGCCTCCTGAGTGCTGGGATTACAGGCATGTGTCTATATTTATGATTATTTTTTTGGAATAGGGATTCATCCTAGGGCCTTGCACAAAACAAATGCTCTACCACTGAGCTACATCCCAGATTTTTTTTTTTTTTTTAATTTTTTAAATTTTGAGGCAGGGTCTCACTAAATTGCACAGGCTGCCTCTGGCCTCAAACCTGCAATCCTCCTGCCTTGGCCTCCTGAGTTGTTGGGATTACAGGTATGTGCCACTGCGTCTGGCTCATTTGTTCTTAGCAAAAGATTTTTTTTTGTTTATTTGTGATATTGAAAAAATATTGAACCAAAGTATTTGATATTTAAGTATAATAAAGGATAGAAATGGAGTGGAAAAAGATGAAAGAGGCAAACTATTTCATAAGTAGTAGTGACTAGGTATGCCAGATTATAGTTAGTTTGAGCTGTCCCAAGAAAATAATAACAAATATTCGTGTATTAGGTTTAAGAGAACAGTTTGGCACAATTCTTATTTTCTCCCAAACATGACTATTTTATTAAGAGATAAACAATTGGGAAACCAGAAAATGTGGGTTTGGCAAGGTACTAATTCTGATTAGCAAAAAATTGGAACCGGGACTCAATGTAGTTTTATGTCTTGACAAATATTTTTATATTTGTAATAATTTAATAGCAACTAATTAAATCTGCACCCTGGGGGTACACCTTTATGTGAGATTGACTATTGTGCAAAAATTGGATATGAACATTACTGCTTTGGCTATGAGTGTGAGTGCTGATGAGGTCGCCTGCTGAATCCTGAAATCCTTAGATTTCTGTTAGAACCACTGAGTATTTTAGAGTCCTTTGAGCCGTGAGATCCTTTGTCACCACTTTGAGTAGGTTTTAAGTGGTAAGTATTAAATAAGACTTTCCTTTGGAGAATCCTGTAGATCATGAAGGTTTATAAATGAACTCCTTAGGTTAACATCATACCAAATTATACTGGGTAGACTTGAAAGTATCCAAGTTTTTATTGCTAAGTGTCTCAGAAGTACTGTCTTGGAGCTCGATATTGACCTTGTGTTCCTCAGGTCCTCCAAACTTGGGGCATTCTTTATTTGCCTGTCCTCTGGTCATGTATTTTTTGTTAGTCCTGTTGTTGATGGAGGTACAGAGCACACAGACAGTAAGAGGGAATTGGTTTGGAGGCCCAGTGTAGGCATAAGAATTGGGGAACAAAGAAAAGCAACTTAATTTTTTTTTTCAGTTTTCCTCATTTTTGTTTGTTTTCTACTTCTGTTTGGTTTGCTTTTTGTCATTGTTTTGTTTTCTTTTTTCTTTCTTTTTTTGTTTGTTTCAGAAACCCCATTTCATTTCACTTTGCCTAAAGAAGGTGATATTATCCCACCATTGACTGGCGCAACCCCACCTCTTATTGGGCACTTAAAATTGGAGCCCAAGAGACATAGTACTCCTATTGGTGAGTGAATTTTTAAAAAAATGATATTTAAGGCAGAGTTTCTGAGATATCATTCTGTATGCAAGTGATATTTTTAGATCTGAGGAATTGAGCCTGACTGCTAAGGTTGATTTTTGTTTTGGAAGAATAGGACTGTGGTGTTTGATTGTGTGATTTTACTCCCAGGAAGTGATAGGTGATGAAAGCAAAGAAAGGGTAGAAGGAAGAGGGAGAATATTTATAAGGATTTTATCTTACTACTTGCAAAGCAATAGAATCTGAGTGGTAAGCGGGATTATAGAACTGTTTTATGAGGAAGAGACAGGAAGTAGGATGGAAGTACTGTTTAATCAGTATCCTGGCTAATCAGTCAGTCTGCTGCTTGACAGGGCAAGAAAACTTAGATCCTACTTCCCTGAAGCAGCCAGTAGACTTCTACATTAACCTGTTTGTTTTCTCTAGTCAGTGCTGGGAGGTAACAGTCATGCCGTCTGGAGTCTCCTGCTACCTATGCCTGATGCTAGCAGATGTGGGTTGGCTGAGGGCTCATGCAGCATCCTTTGTCCAGATGCAGAAGTGGAACTGAATCCTGTTGTTCCTCTTAAGACCAGGTGTCAATACTAGTTCGTAGTTGTTATTTATGACAGGATCTATCCTAGGAACCCCCTTCAATCCTGCAGAGTGGTGGAACCAAACAGGCAAATTGATGACTTTGAGTTGCTGCTTTTCATGTTTGTATTTTAGTGTTCGTTCTTTCTTCCTCCCTGCCTCCCTTCTTTCAGGTATTAGCAACTATCCGGAAAGCACTATAGCAACCAGTGATGTTATGTCTGAAAGCATGGTGGAGACCAACGACCCTATACTTGGAAGTGAAAAAGAGAATCCTGGGACTGCCCCAGGAATGGATGATAAACTGTGTCTAAGAATGAAGCTAGTTAGTCCTGAGACAGAGGCGAGTGAAGAGTCTTTGCAGTTTAGCCTGGAAAGTAAGTTTTATTTTATGTTAATATTGAGGTAATTGGTAGCACCACATCATTTGGGCAGTATTAATTATCTTTTACTTATAATGATTGGGACTTTCATAATGACAGTTTTTTTTTTTTTTTTTTTTTTTTTTTTGGTGGTACTTGAGAGTTGAACCCAGGCCTTGCATATACTTTTCAAGTACTCTACCACTGGGAAGCACCCCCAGCCCATTTTTTATTTTTTATTTTGAGTCAGGGTCTTATTATGTTATGCGGGCTGCCTCTGGCTTCTTACTCACAGTTCTACCTCTGCCTTCTGAATTGCTGGGATTACAGGTGTGTGCTATTCTGCCTGGCTTATAAATGTGTTTATAAAGTTTTATTCTCACAGTTTTCATTCTTTGCTTTCCTGTCACGTTGCTAAAGATGCTCCATTTTATAGTCTCTGTTGCTTTTTTCTCTGTATTAAACCTGTGTCTCTATTAGGTAACTCAGAAGGAGTTTAGAAAGTTGGATGTGGTGGTGCACATCTATTATCCCAGTGACTAGGGAGGTGGAGGCAGGAGGATCATGAGTTCAAGGCCAGAGGCAGCCTGCATAACTTAGTGAGACCCTGACTCAAAATAAAAAATAAATAGTGGGGTAGGGGTGCAGCCTAGTAGTTAAGCACTTGCAAAGTATGTTTGAGGCCCTGGGCTCAACCCTCAAGTACCACCACCAGAAAAAAAAAGGTTTAGAAGAGAGTAGAAAAATTAGGATTGTAGATTTACATTGTAGATTTATGTTGACTCTTTCACACATGAATTGCAAGTTGTTTCATATGGCTAGAATACAAAGAGGTTACAAGGACATGACTAGATACTAGGGACCAGATTCTGAAAGGAGTTTTACATCATGCTGAGAAGCTGAAAATTTTAGACAGGGAAGTTACAGGATCAGATTTGCTTTTGAAAAAAATTATAAAAGTTTGCACCTTTCTGCATGTTTCTGTTCTTTGCATAGTTTATTTCCCATTCTCCTCCCTAACAATCTTTTATCCAGGAATTGGAGTCATTGGTGGTGGGGATGGAGACAAAGGGATAAATCTGAAACGTAACTAGGACAGAGAACCATGGGGTCCATTGAATATGGAAGAGGGAGGAAAAAACAAAAACTTTTATGTATGATGTATAATTTCATTTTCATAATAGTTCTCCAAGGTAGGTTTCCCTATTTCCATTTTATTAATGAGAAAACAGACTAAAAGTGGATTTTAAGTTATATGCCCAAGGTTACAATAATTGATAAAAAGTAGAGCTGGAATTTGGATCTAATTTTAAAGCTTGTAATTCTTCCAGTAGGTACTTTGTAAATGCTGTTGAGGGTTAGACAGGAAGAAGTCTTGTGAAAGGGATCATCAAGGACCATTCAGAGAGGAGGACTAGGAAAGTAGTATGATGCCATGGAAGCCTATGGGGAGGAGAGTTACAAGAAAGTAACAGTGCCAGATGTTAGGAGTCCAGGTCTGCTAACATAGGTCTGAAGAGGTATGTTGGGTTTCGAAGTTAGGATCCTGTTAGTGACTTTATCAAGAGCTATTTCAGTGTGGCAGTTGGGGAGGGAGCTGTGCTGAAGGAAACTGAGGAGGAATGAGGATGACAAGAAGAGTCACCAGATGCAATCTGCTTTTGAGACATTTATGTGAGAAAGAAGTTACAACACGTTAAAGGGAAAGGCAGGGGGTGGGAGATGTTATTTTTCTGCTGAGAGAGGCCCCGTGCAAGTTTATAGACTGAAAGAAAGGATCCAGAAGAGAGAGAATTAGGTTAAAGGTAAGGGAGTAGGAGAGACAGTTGATGAGTCAAGGTGCTGAGGGAGTTGGGAGAGGAAGTGCTCAGAGACCACAGAGAGGAGGTAGACTAGAATAAGAGGGACTTCTGTTCTCTGACACCAAAGAAAATAAGTTTAGCTAATAATTTTGAGCTCTTATTCTATACCAGACACTTCGCATGTATAACTATTAAAGCTCATAACAAATCTATGAAGTAGATCCTGTTATTGTCTTCATTGTGCAGATGAGGAAACTGAGGCACAGGAAAGTTGAACATCTTTTCTAGAGTCACATACCTAGAGTAGCCTGGATTCAAATCCAGACAGCAAGATTCCAAAAAAGTACAATGCTATTCTGTTTCTCAGTCCTTGTTGATTTGAATCATAGAACTTCAATAGGAATTAAACTGATACATAATTCACTCTGTATTATCTTCTCTGGAATAAAAGTTTATGAAGAGAGTATGTCAGGTAAGAAGCTGAAAATCCAACCTTTATTTCAGAGAAGCTGCCAGGCTGTCTCTAACAAAGGAGAGAGCAATAGCTAAGAGGGGCAGGGAGGAGACTTTTATGTGCTGTAGGGAGGGGGGGAGGGATGATTGATGTGCTACATTGGGATAGGTAGGAAGCAAGCGGGTGCATGGAGGGTTCTGATAGGCTGGAAGAAGGAAAAGGAAGTAGTCATCAGTTACTGTCCCCAGGGCAGATTTTAAGTTAGATTTTGGTGGGCTTTTTGAGGACTGGGGCATAACGGGTAGAAGTCTGCACCACATTATAGGAAGGTGCCATTTTGTAAAAGGTCCTGCCTAACAGAGTATGCCGAGTGTGACACATGCCTGTATTCCAGCACTTGAGAAGCTGAAGCAGGAAGATGGAGAGTTCAAGGCCAGCCTGGGCTACACAGTGAGACTATCTCAAAAAAAGGAGTGAGGGAGCACGTGGTAGCCTTGTATCTTGCTTTACCTGTAGATCTGAAATTACTATTGGGAAGGCCTAGATGGAGTTAAATGTGAAGAATGATCACATTAGTAAGTAATACCACCTACTGTAATGCTAGGAGTACAGTGTCAGACACTGTAGTCAGAGTTATGCTTATATCATTCCATCCTTACAACAAGCCTATGAGGTTGATCTTGTTTTTTCTCTTGTAGATTAGGAAACTAAGGCTCAGAATGACAAAGTAGTTTACCTTCAGGCTAGACTACCAAATTCAGGAGCCTGGGCTCGTTTCTCTTTTCAGCCATGGCTCTAACCACTGAACTACAACTGCCTCCTTGATGGACTGTTCAGATTGAGTATGAATATTTCAGAAATGTTTAAAAACTGTTTAAGGCTTATTTTTTTTTTCTAAGACTAGAATAATTTATAAATGAGGAAAATTTAATCCCTTGACATTTAGTGACATTGCTCTGAAAATATGGGATTCTTTTTAGTACTATCCTTTAATCTTTGCTGCTGGTTCATTCTTGGAAATATATTTTTCAAATATCTGCCCTAAAGCATTTGAGCAAGAACTTGAGTACGTTTTCTTTGTGGATATTCCTAAAACAATTTGGTAAATTTATGCATCAACCTAAAATATTTTCTTACGTATTTTATTTCATTCATTCATTCATTCTTTTATTTATTTATTTGCAGTACTTGGGGATTGAATTCAGGGCCTTGCACATCCTTTGCAAGTGTTCTACCCCTGAGCTATACCCTCAGCCCATTTTTTATTTTGTGGTGGGGTCTCCCTAAATTATGCAAGCTCCCTCTGGGTTCAAACTCATTATCCTCCTGCCTCTACCTCCTGAGTTGCTGGGATTATAGGTGTATGCCACCATGCCCCATCCTACATATTTTATTAAGAAAGTTTCTTCGTTTGTTTATTTCTCATTAATTTTCATTTGTTTTTGACATTTTTATTTTAAAAACTTTAATCTTTTATTCTTTTATATATTTCTGAACTTTTTCTTGTATAAGAAATTTTAAATTTATGTAAATTTTAAACTTATGTAAATTTAAAATTTATACAAGGAAAGACTCAGATGTTTTAATTTTCATTTTAAATGTTACTGTTTAGTAATTCACATCATATTTCTGGACAGATTAGTTTTCTATAGGAAATATGAAAGCATTAAGATGTTAACTTGTCCTATTAAATTGCAAGCAATCTTTTTTATGTTCTTTTATAAGTATTTTTTATTTGTATTTCTTTTTGTTATTTGTTGCAAACACTAGTAGAGCAGGGGGAAGCTTTTTAGGGTGATACTAAGTGAACTATTCCTCTCTTTTCTCTCCTTTTGTTTTTATTCAGAGCCTGCAAGTTCTGAAAGAAAAAATGGATCTAATGCTGTTGCTGAGGCTGTTGCCAGGTAACCAGTGCTGGTTGCTATTTACAGTTTAATACAGAGCTATGGGTAATGAGGCAAAGATGATTTATTATAGATGAAAAAACTTAAAATGAAATTCAGCATAAAGGATTTAGCAATGTGTTGAATTGATTATAGGTTTTCTTATTGATAATTATGTCTAACAAAGCTTTTGCTATACTTAAAATTAAGGTATCTAAGGATCTTTCCTCTTATTTGTATGACTGCCCTGTTTTTTTCTGTTGGTAGGCTGAGGTTATTGTTGCTATTGGTAAGGAAACAGGACTGAACAAGAGATGGCTATGGACACATTGTTTTTTTCTATAAGCTTCTGCTGGGGGTAGCCTTGGGCCATTTTCTCTTGCTTGCCAAATTAACTGTGTTCAGCTGTTATTTTTGCTTTGTCATGAATGCTGTAAGACTGTAAAAAGTATGACCCCAAATTTAGGTATTAGTGGTAAAGCTTTGCCATCTGGTGGCTGTAAAAGTAGAATTGTTTCATTTGTTTTTGCTGCGAGTCATCCAGCATAAAAACACCAGTCAATGTTGGTGAAATATAGGTTAGTATTCTTAAATCAGAGGCTGGGCAGGTAATGTAAATAAGTGAAGCTGACTAAGTGGAATACTGCTGGAGTGAAAATTGAATGTGTGCTGTATTTAAAAGGGTCTTCCGCTATGTCCAGTGATTGTTAGTTGAGAATGCACACTTACTGTTGCCAAATCTTTAGAATTTTAAAGAGGAACCAGGATTAAAAAAAAAATTCAAGCAAATATTGACTACATTTGACCCTCATTTGTGAGTTTCTGATTCCTTGCAAAATCCTTTGATGTGTTTTTAGCTACATTTTAGATTAATTGCTCTCTGGACTCCTTTTCCCCTACCAGTAATCCTATTTTATTAGTAATTTGTAGTGGACAACTTAATGGGTCTCATTATGATATTTTCGTATATGCATTTCATTGTATCTTGCTCATGTTCACCTCTCCCGTTGGCCTCTCATGACCCCCTTACCTCTCCCCTCCTTCCCTACCAACAATCCCCTTTCTACCTGCATGTCTTGTTTGTGTGTATATCTATCTATCTATATATATCCCAATTTTGCCTTAAGAGCAAAATATGCGGTATTTCCTTTCTCCTATTACTGTTTCCTCTCTATACTTTTGTATATTTAATGTGAAAGTCAAGTAGGTTCCTTATTCAGTAGATGGCCCTTTAATGGTATGTAGTCTTATAAGTTGAATAAAGTGGAATCTGTGTCAGATCTCTTTTGACTTTAGCAGAATTGTGTACCAGGCCCAATTTGTTACTAGCCTATGTATGTGCACAGTATCAGGGAACAGAATGTGTTGCTAAAGCTTCCAGAATCCTTAGGGTGGACTGTAGGGAAGAAAAAGATAAGGAAAAAACTTGAGCAGAGGGTGATGGTGGTGGCTCATGGAATGAGATGAAATTCACTGGTATTGTTGAGAACCAAATTTTGAATATAACAATCTATATTTTAAATTTTTGACTATTCGTCTTCCCCTGGATTCACCAGAAATTATTTAAAGTGAAATTCGTTAGAATACTGTAAATGATCTTTGCTTCTTCATTTAGGTAAAGCATTTAAGAGTTGTCTGTAATTGGACTCTGTTCAGATTACTTGGGTTACCTTATTTTTCAATTATTTTACTGTGGAAGGATTCACATGTATACAAAAGTAGAGAGCAGTGTATTGAGCCACCATGTTTTAAATGGCCAGTCTTAGTCCATTAATAAAAGTTTCGAGCACCCCTTTCTCACTGGATTATTTTGAAGATAATTCCAGCATTATATCATTTTATGTGTAAATACTTTAATACTATATACTTCCTCAGTTTTTTTTTTTTTTTTTTTTTTTTTTTTTTTTTTTTTTTTTTTTTTTTTTTGCGGTACTGAGGGTTGAACCCAGGGCCTTGCACTTGCATGCTGTGCAAGTTCTGGGCTACTGAGCTGCACCCCCAGCCCATTTTTTTAGTTTTTGAGACAGGGTCTCACTAAATTACACAGACTGCCTCTGGTCTCAAACTTGCAATCCTCTTGCCTCCGCCTCCCAAACCGCTGGGATTATAGACGTGCACCACCATGCCCAGCCTCTCCTCAGTTTTTTGAGATAGTCTCACTCTGTAGCTGAGGTGTTGGCCTCGGACTATGTAGCCCAGGCTGGTCTCGAACTCACTGCAATCCTCTTGCCTCAGCCTCTCAAGTGCTGGGATTACAGGCATGCACTGCCAGGCTTGGCTAGTCAGTGCTTTCTTTTTTTTTTTTTTTAACAACTCTTAATTTTTGGGGGGCAGACGACAAGATCTCATTTTGTGGCCCAGACAGGCCTGGACTTTGCCAAGAAGACCAGACTCTGCTCAAACTTGCATTAATCCTCCTGCCTCAGCCTCCCAAGTACTGGAATTATAGGCACATGCCACCACCACACCTTTCTTGAAGTATAAAGATTCTTATTGTAAAACCTAACCCCCTTACTGTTATCATATTTTTGAAAATCAAGATTTCTTAATGTCTTGAAATATTCAGTGTTCAGATTTCTCTGCCTTAGAAAATTTTTTTTAGTTTATTAGAATAAAGATGCAAGTAAAGTCTACACCTTGCATTTAATATGTCTTTTAAATCTTTTTAATTTAATTTTGTTTATTTTATTTTTTAGTTTTTAGTTTTAGAGACAGGGTTTTATAGCTCAGGCTGACTTGGAACTCTGTATGTAGTCCAGGCTGGCCTTGAACTATCTATCCTTCTCCCTCAGCCTCCTGAGCGCTGGGATTCAGGTTTGTGCCTGTCTCATGTTTTTGTCCCCTTCTTGCAGATTACCTGTTGAAGGAACTGGATTTTTTTTCCTGTAATTTTCTACATTCTAGATTTTTCTGATTATATCCTTCTAGTATTTAATATGATTCTCTGTTGACTTTTTTTCTAGTGACTCTTTCTTGAAAGTTTTTACTGTATTGATTTAAAACATGAAGAATTTGCATTTTGATATAAGTTTGGAGTTTGGGCTGCAGAGAAGGGATTTCCTCTGTGTCTAAAAGGATAATCTTCAGAGTTATTTTCCTTTCAAAACTAACACGGTATATTGCTTTAATGTATTACCTTAGTCCCCAGAAGACCATGTCTGTGTTTAGCTGCATCTGTGAAGCCCGGCAAGAGGATGAGGCTCAAGGTGAGGATCCCTCCTCTATACCCATCAGGTAAACATTATTCTCCTAATATCTTTTGGGCGACATTGATTCATTAAATAGTTAATACCAAAATTTAATATGCTCTTCTACAGTTTTGTGAGCTCAAGCTTACATTTCTGTCTCTTTCTTTTGTTTTCTTTTCTTTCTTTTTTCTTTTCTTTTCTTTTTTTTTTTTTTTAAGATAAGAGTCTTGCTGTATGGTCCAATCTGGCCTCAAGTTTCTGGGCTCAAGCAGTTAATCCTGCTTTAGCCTTCTGTGTAGCTGGGACTACAGGCACATGCCACTGTGAACAGCCATTGAGCTTACTTTTTATTTAATATTTATTTAATGTTTGAAGTACAAGGGGGTTACTTTTTATTTTTGTTTATTCATGTATTTTAATAGTACTTGAGGGTTGAACTCAGGGCCTCCTGCATGCTGAGCAAGCACTGTACCAATGAGCTGTACCCCTAGCCTCCTTTTTACTTTTTATTTTGAGACAGGGTCTCCTTAAGTTGTACAGCCTGCCTTTGGCCTTGAACTCATGATCTTCCTGCCTCAGTCTCCTGAACCACTGGGATTATAGGCCTGTGCCATGGTGCCTGGCCAAGTTTACTTTTTATTTATTTATTGCAATACTTGGGAGTTGAACTCAGGGCCTTGCACATACCTTGCAAGTGCTCTTCCATTGGGCTGTACCCTCAGCTCATTATTTAGACTTTATTATCTTGAGACAAGTTTTCACTAAGTTACACAGACTGCCTCTGGCCTTGAACCTGTAATTCTCCTGCCTCCACCTTCTGAGTCACTGGGATTACAGGCATGAGTTACTATACCTGGCTTGCCCTTGCACTTACCTATTTTTTGGGGGGGGTGGGGGTGGGGGTTGAACTGAGGGCCTCATGCATGTTTTACAAGTGCCCTACCACTGAGCTGCACCCCCTAGCCCTTTTTAAAGTTTTTATCTTGTCTTGAAACAAGGTCTCACTAAATTACACAGGCTGCCTCTGGCCTCGAATCTATAATCATTCTGCATCTGTCTCCTGAGTCACTGAGATTACAGGCGTGTGCCACTGCACCAAGCTAATGCTGGCTTTTAATAGATTTTTATTTCTTCTTAGTTTCCTATAGGGCAAAATAGGAGATGCTTAACATCCTAGACTTTTTGGAATGGATTTTCCCATAATTTGAATACTCTGTAATGTTTAGAACAACTCTGAAGCAGGAAAAGAAATTGAGTTTCAAGTGTTTCTTCTCTATTTAAATTATTAGAGTACTTTGTTTGGAATATATGATTATGATTATGATTATTATTATTTTTTGCGGTAGTGGGGGTTGAACCCAAGCCTTGAGCTTGCATGCTTTGCAAGTTGTGTACCCTCAGCCCTCCCCCCCTTTTTTTTTTTTTTTACTTTTTGAAACAGAGTCTCGCTAAATTACGTAGACTGCCTCTGGTCTTGAACTTGTGATCCTCCTGCCTCTGCCTCCGAAGTCACTGGGATTACAGGCATGCGCCACCGCACCCAGCTGGAGTACATGATTCTTATGTTTAATATAGAGAAATAAGTAATGGCAATGAAAATAAGTTTGTATTTTTATTGTGAGGTTCTACCTTTCATCTCTAGAATTCAGTGATTTTGTAATTACAAAATGTGATAACACATTAGTAGCATAATAGTATTAGTAGGATAATAATTTTAGTATTAGTGGCATAATAGTATTAGTAGCATAATTTCTATATTCTTTATTGATAGAAATTATTTTAGAGGAAAAATGTCAGTGCTTTTACCTGGGCATTCTGATTATTAAATTGGAACTTGTTAATATTCTTGGGAATCCAGAGGCCCGGATGGTATGGAAATCAAAGCCTCTATTGTGGCAAAAAATGCTTGTTAGGTGTAATGCCACTTTGTATAATTCTAAAAGTAGTATAGCAATGGCCCAGCTATTACTAAATTTATTGGTGGCATGGTATCCTATTTATTAGAGTATCTTAAACTAGAAATGTAGCCATACACCCTGGCATCCAATCCCATCTGATCTTGGAAGCTAAGTAGGGCCGGGCCTGGTTAGTATTTGGATAGGAGACCTCCTGGGAACACCACAGAAGGACATGGCAGCCCACTCCTGAAACAATCAGCCCCTGAAAACCCTATGAACAGCAGAGAATCACCGATATAGTGCTGAGTATGGCAGTGTTGGGGAGTGTTTCATTCTGTTGTATATAGGGTCGCTATGAGTCAGACTTGACTTGACAACACCTAACAACAATTTTAAACTAGAGGGGCCAGCGTGTTGGTGATATTAACCTTGGTAAAACATGATGTGGGAAACCTGTTAGACTTGATTTCAGGTGCTCTATTGACAGACCTATGCTCAGAACTAAATGGTTAAAAGTTTGTTAAATATGCATGTTTATTTTTCCCTATTTCACTTTGTATTAATTTGACTCATTCCTTTTCTGATAAAATTTCCTTTCTTAGCATAAGTTTCTAAATCTTGATATACAGTTACTAGAATATATAGTTGAAACTAATAGGAAAGTAGTGTGATGCTTTTATTTTTTTTGGGGGGGTACCCAGGCACACATGCTAGGCAAGTGTTCTACCACTGAACTATATCCCCACCACTGGTAATTCTCATAATTTTTGGTATTCCCTGCTTCTAAAGCTTTTCTGATGATGAAGATTCTTTCTGTATTGTTTTTTGAGACATTAATATACATCTTTATGGTAGATTTTCCTCATTGCTTTACGTATGTCTAAAGATTTATAAGCTTGGTAGGAGTGAAGCAACACTTCTTGCATTTGAGGCTTTTTTCCGCCCTGCTGTTCTATGTTCATCTTAATCAACAAATCTTGTCACCCAAACCAATGTGTATAATGAACTTGGGGAAAGTAAGTAATTTTAACGATCACTTGATAAAGCTAACATGAGAATAATAAATACCAATATTCTGGTGTTAAGAATTTGCTGAATAATGCTCAAGTTACAGTGAATCGCTTTGGGTTTTAAAGATGGAAGAATTCTGATTAACTCTTTGGAGGAAGGGAAGAGTAACCCAAATAGTTTTTTCTTGAGGGAAAAAAAAGTCCAAAATAAAATAGAACTTTGCTTTAGAAGTGCACTTCTGTTCAGAGGTTCTGCCCTGAGAAGATAAGTTTCTGAAGTGTCTTAGTCTCTTTGGGCTCTTATAACAAACAGCCATAGATTGGTTAGCTTTTAAACCACAGAAATTTACTTATTACAGTAATAGGGCTGGGATTTAGCTCAGTTGGTAGAGTGCTTCCCTGCAGTCTCTGAGGTCCGGAGCTCAATTCCCAGCACTGCAAAAATGGGAGAAGGGCCTGGCAATCCACTCCCAAGGCAATCCTGAAACAGTCAGCCATTGAAAACCATATGAGGGTCGCTATGAGTTGGATACCAACTCGACGGCACCTAACAACAACAACAACAACCCCCTTCAGGATGGCTCTGAGCTAATAGCCTCCCAAAGGCCCTATCTCTTAATACCATCACCTTGGGGGTTAGAATTTATATTTGTGATTTTAGGGGGCAGACTCAAACACGGATTCTATAGCATGATGCAAAATGTATAAACTTGTTTAAGGGTCGAAAACAATGATGATTGAATTCTTGAAATAATTAATTGAGTCTTGTCCCTTTTGGTTTTTGACTTGCTTTCATTGTTATTTTGCCATTGATGTCTTAAAGGTTCAATAGTATTATACAGTTCATATGGAAGGGGAATGAGTCTCTTTCATTCCTTTGTCTTATGCATCTACTATTGATTGCACATCTGCTCTGCTCAGTACTTTTATATATATGATCATTCATAAACCTCAGTAAGAGTAGGTGCTACTCATGTGTATTCTAATGATTGTGTTATTTCCTCTTCTTCATTCAACCATATAATCCTTATTCAGCCAACATTCCTGAGAAACAGGACACCAACTACAACAACCAAAAGGTCTTTTTGGCTAGAATGATATTCCAAATCCATCTTCTATTCTAGTAAACTGAGCTAAACAAGATAGAAACCTTAGAAACCTCTTTTTCCCTTTCTCATTCAGGATCCAGAGCAGAGGAAGCCCTAAGGAGCTCTTCATGCTTTGTGTACTTTGTCTACCTAGGCAGGCTTAGCTGCTGTGAATAAAAGCTCCTCCCAAATGGGAGTTAGTCCAAGCTCTTTCTTTCTCTGGACAGATAACTTAAAGCAACATATGACATTGTTTCTAGGCCCCTTGTCATCCTTGATGTTATCTTTGGGTGAGTCTCAGCTTATTCCTTGTAAAATGTGACACCCAAAACTGAAACTAATTCCAGATGTGCTAACATGGTCAGTTCAAAATGGATTTCTTTCATCTTTATTCTGGATATTTATAGGTTATGTAGCCTAAAAATGCATTTGTTTGTGTTTATTTAATCTGTGAGTGGATTTTTGCAGTTTATTGATTCAGACATTATTCATTCCTTTGTTCAAAGTACATGTATTAAGCACCTTTTTATTTTTTTTATTTTTTGGTTTTTGAGACAGGGTCTTGCTTTGCAGTCCATGCTGGCTGGAAACTTGCTATGTATACTGTGCTGGCCTCCAACTTAGTCGATCCTTTTGCTTCAGCCTCCTAAGTGCTGGTATTATAGTTGTGCACCATCATGCCCAGCTAAGCACTTGTTTTATATTAAGCTCTGTATTGTTGTTATTGTTGGTAGGTGCTGTCGAGTTGGTATCCGACTCACAGCGACCCTCATAGGGTTTTCAATGGCTGACTGTTTCAGGATTGCCTGGGGAGTGGATTGCCAGGTCCTTCTCCCATAAGCTCTGTATTAGGTGTTTTAAAATATAAAAATGAATAAGACAAATTTCTGCGTGACCTGTTAACTTGGAGTTAGCCTGGGCCTTTTTGTTCTAGAGGATTGTTAAGGATGTTTAAAATCCTTAGTCACCTCAGAAACCATGGTAGTTGGTTTATAGGGGAAACTTAGCCAGTGCTTATGGGACAACAAAGGAAATCACTGATACCTAAATCTAAACACCAATGAAAAGATATGGGCTGTAATTGAGAACTGTCTTCAAGGAACAGGTCATTCTGAAATATTTAGCTGCAGATATACCTATGGAGGTAGCAATCTTACCTCCAACTTTCTCCTTTGAAGACCAGATTTCTTTCCCTAAAATTATTTATCTGGAGGGAAAAAACAGCATCTATAATGCTAGAAGTCAGTTAAGGAAAGTTAGAAACACTCATAAAGCCAAAGGAGACCTCATGACCTAATTGATGCTTTTCAGTCACTTAGCTGCTTTTTGTTGTCTGTTCCTGCAATAATGGCTTTATATCTTATTGTTTGCTTCATTTTCCTGTGTCAGATTTCAGACTTCATAGCTAGCGATGGGGAGAAATTATTCCCTCCTCCCTTTATTGGTAAATGTTGGTTGGATACAGAGTAATACAGCATTTGTCTTTTCCATTATGAAACTATACATCACTTTTGGTTACATTTTTATCAACTTACAAGGTTTATGGAAGCTTTTGACTAATATATAGTAAAACTCATGCATATTTGGGTTATGTTCCCCTATTTTTTCCTATGTACTCGTGAAGTTGCATCGTTTACATTGAGATTATCCTTTCCCCCTTTATTCCTCTATGTTGATTCTCCTCCACATCCCACCTTCTGCAATCTTTGCTTCCCTTTGCTAGTGATGGGGAGAAATTGTATGAGTATTTTATCATCATGATAGGATGCTCTTGCTATTATTTTTTCACAGGAGTGAAATTGTGACTAGAGGCTTCACAAAATGGTGTGCTTTATTACCTTAACTTCTCCCATTATTCTGTTGGTAAAATTGTCAAAATATGGTTCCTCTTGTCTATATCTGTCTTTCTCTTATCTGACATGGTGTTAGTTCACTTCGTCCATTCTCTGTTAACACAGTACCACAGACTAGGGAAGTTATAAACGAAAGGAGTTTGATGTGTGGTTCTGCTCCAGGGCTGAGGGGCTGCATCTGGTGATGGCCTTCTTATGTGCAGAATTTCAAGGCAATGCAAGGCATTATGTGGTGAGAGAGAAGTGTTAGGTCTGAGCTTTCTCTCTTTTTTGAGACAGGGTCCCATTATGTAATCCAGGCTAGCCTCAAATTTGCAATCCTCCTGCTTTAGGCTCCTCAATGCTGAGATTACAGGCATGCACCACCACACCCAGCTCTTTTATCTTAGAAACCTACCAGTATTCACTCATGAGGGCCCTACTCTGATGACCTTGTTGAATGTGAATTCGCTCCCAAAGGCCCCATGTCTAAAATACCAGGTAGACTTAGTGCTCCCCCTCACCTTTTTTTTTCAGTGCTGAGGATAGCTTTTATGCTCCTAATACCTCATCACAATGGGTGTTAAATTTTATTTATTTATTTATTCATTAATTTTTGAGACAGAGACTCACTGTGTAGCTCAGACTGGCCTTGAACTTGTGATCCTCTTGCCTCAGCCTCCCAAGTGCTGGGATTATAGCCATGCACCATCACGCCTACTCCAAGATTAAATTTAGCATGAGTTTCAGAGGGGACAAGGCATATTCAAACTATAACATATAGTTTCTTTCTGTTTCATTTTTAGGGGGGAGTTGCTCCATTTTCCAAGTACTCAAAAAGAAAAGGAGAAGGAAAAATTAGTTGGTAACCAAAGGATCAGGCAGAGCGAACAGCCTGTCAGGCCCATTGCTCCTATTGAGGACCCTGCTTCTTCTTCTTCCTGGCAGAGGGCCACACAAGGGCCATCTAGCCCTCAAAGAGAAGCCCTGGAGACAGATGTGCATGAAGGCCACAAAGAAGGATGGAATACCAATCAGGAAAAACCTAGTAAGGCCTTGCTTGAAAGGCCCACCCAAAATAACATAGGAATCCAGACGGTGGAGCGTTCCCCATGTGCCCCAGAAACTGTTTCAGCAGCAACCCAGACTGTAAAGAGTGTGTGTGAGCAAGGGACCAGTACAGTGGACCACAACTCGGGAAAACAAGATGCCACAGTGCAGACCGAGAGGGGGAGTGGTGAGAAACCAGTCAGTGCTCCTGGGGATGACACAGAGTCGCTCCATAGCCAGGTGAGCCTATACTGGGGTGTGGCAGAGACCCTGTTTCTGACTCTCTGGATTCTTAGGGAATTTAAGTTGTGGCACTTCTACCTAATGACAGCTCTTAACAGTTTTGTATAGAATAGTGGTTAAAAGACAAAACAAGTCATCCAAGATAGAGATAGGGTTGTGAAAATTGTGATTAGCTATGCAGGGGATACTCTTTTAGGAAAACGGAGTTTGTCAGAGTAGGCCTTCACTAGAAAAGAAAGGCAGGGATACAGTTTGGGTCCTATATTTTTCCACATTCAGTTTTTTCCTTCTGTTGCCATTTCTCATTCTCCTTTCTAACCTTTAGAGCTAATTACATCTCCCTAAAGTCTATTTCACCCTGCCTTCCAGGAACTCAGCAGAAAGTAAAGGAGAAAGAAACAGCATGAAGGGCAACATGCCACAGTATGGGAATCAGAAAGAACAGTGACAGGACTAGAGAGATGGGGATAAGGCCTGGGGTGATGAGGTAACACAGAAGAGAGGCAAAGACTGTAGATAATGGGGCTGATGAAAATGAGATGAGAGAAAACATAGGTTCCCAGGATAGAGTTGGGAAGTATGGGTAGTAGTAAAAAATGAGTAGGTAAGTGGATAAGAAGTGGCATACTATTATGTATTAACAAATAGATGGAAGTTCACAAAATGTCACCAGCTGGCATTGGGGTCCATGGCAGGGAAAATTCAGCAATTGCTAATAGTGGTTAAATTGCTTTTTCATTTACTCTATAGATCTTCACATAGGATTTACCTAGGAAATTTTCATTGATGTGCCTCAGTGTGATGACTGTCCAAACTGTTTTGTAAAATGTAGTTTCTGTTAACTGAAACCTATGATATGTCACCATTGTGCTCAAGACCCAACCTATGAGGTTGGTATCATTATTCCCATTTCACAGGTAAAGAAACCAAGCTGAAGAGAGGTTAAGTAACTTGCCCAATGTTTTGCCATCAATAGTGGCAGAAGTGGAAGTTGAACTCTGCATATCTAACTTCAGAATTGGTATTTTTTTCATGATACTATTTCTAAATCATGACCTCACTACTTTTTTGCTGTTAATCTGGTGCTTCTCCAGGAACTCCAAAATTCTCTTTATATTTGCCTTTTATAGTAATAGTCTCTGAGAGCTAAGAACTAAGATTCAAAGTCCTTTTGGATATAGGAGCTATAGCATTAAACCCCACCTTGCTTCTGTTTATTTTCATCTTTAAAATGTTTGTATTTTGCCACATAACAATTTGATTTCTCTGCCTTTGTAAAAAGAATTAAACTTGATCTTAAATATGGCATAATATGGGAGCGACTAGATTTGCCCTTTACCTTTTCATATTCTCGTTCTGTAAAAGCGGGAAATAATCTCTGCTTATATCTGATCATGATGATAGGAGACAGTGATTGTGAGTGGTTAAGGCCTAGGCTTTGGAGTCGTACTATTTCATCAGGATGTTATGACGATTAATAGAAATAAGACCTTCAAATTGCTCAACACTAGGTCTGGCACATAATTAATGCTCTAAATAAGTTGGCTGATGCTGTTACCAATAGATTATTATGGTGGTGGTTGTTCTTATGATAACTCCTACTGCTGCTATTATAATTGCTACTGATAATACACTACTTTAATGCCGTACAGAGTGAAATAACACATTTAAAAGCTAGTTGCCCCTGCTGAGAAAGCTGCTAGAAAAATAGAGATAGTGAATAACAATGCGAGTATACTTAATGTTATGCAACTGTATATTTAAAAGTGGTTAATTTTATTTTATGCAGATTTTACCACAATAAAAATAATATAGATGGTGTACAGAATAAACAGAACCTGGCACTGGTATGCCACTTTGTGAGGAACGGTTGGAAAATGAGAAAGGCTACATATGGAGGATTTCTAAGGATCAAGATTTTTTTCTTTTTAAATCCCCACAGTAGGGTAGGACTTAGGCCACCCTTACATTTTTGTTGATGTGTGAAATGTATATAGAACCAGATTTTCTGTGAAGGGCAAGTATGATTTTCTTTTTCTGTTCTTTTCTTTTTTTTCCCCACTAATAATGACAAGATCCTCAAAGTTATTTAACTTTACAGAGACCTCTGTTAGCACAGATTTCTTTTTATCTGCTTTCTTTCCCTTCTTTCTTATTCTATCAGATATAGTTAAGTGTCTCTCTTGAAGTTATCATTTGTATGGTGGTGGTTGTTGGAAGAATGCAAGGAAGCTTCATGGCTGCACTTTGGGGATATGTGATGCAGAAACCATTTAGACCCCTAGCGCCAGGCGGAAGGATCGCAAATTCGAGACCAGAGGCAGTCTGCGTAATTTAGCGAGACCCTGTCTCAAAAAATAAAAAAAAAAATGAGCTGGGGGTGCAGCTCAGTGGTCCAGCACTTGGAAAGCATGCAGGTGCGAGGCCTTGGGCTCAACCCCCAGTACCACAAAAAAACAAAAAACAAAACAAAAAAAAACCCAGAAACCATTTAGACCCCTGTGTTAGAGTGGAGTGACTCTGGAGTGGGGCGTTGTCAGACCATGTGTGCAAGTGGGAAGTCCAGACTGCCATGGTTCTGATGCCTAGGCACCCTGATGACTGAAGTGCAACAGACCTGTGCTCTAACCACTCGTTAACCATGTATAGAAATACTGTGAAGCATTAGTTAAGGATCTATACTTTTGACTTTATTTATATCTGTTCAGATAACTTATATACCTCCATTTTAGCAGATATTTCATCCTGAAGAGGGTATTGTTGTAGGGGTTTTTCAGGTATATTGTTGAAAGCTTTAGGTAAATTTTACTATCATATTGCCAAGAAAAACAAAATTACTGTTCTTGCAGTGGTACATGTAATTCTTTTTAAAGACTTAGTTACCTTGACACTGAATGTTGAAAGTAAAATCAACCTAACATCGGGAAAATAAGATGGGAGACAAAGCGTGCATTTCTTCCTCAGAACTGCAGAGCCAGTCAGATGGTGGGGAGGATGCAAATAAATGTGATAAAGTTGCTATGCCAAAACACTTATTCATTAATAAACACAAGACCAAAAGACCAGCACATGTTAGCAGCTACAGACAGGTCCTGGGTAATAATAGTAGGAAGAAGAAGCTAATGGTTATAGGGAATAAATAGGGCTTTAAGATTTGCCGGGCATGGTGGAGCACACCTGTAATCCCAGCAACTCGGGAGGTGGAGGCAGGAGGACCACAAGTTCGAGACCAGACCCTGTCTCAAAAAAGCAAAAAAAAAAAAAAAAAAAAAAAAAAAAAAAAAAAAAAAAAAAAAAAAAAAAAAAGGCAAAAAAAAGGGCTGGGGTGCAGCTCAGCAGCCCAGCACTTGCAAAGCATGCAAGCGTGAGGCCCTGGGTTCAACCCCCAGAACCGCCAAAAAATAAATAAATAATTAATTAATTAAAAAAAGATTTAACAAGTCAGCAATGCTGTATTACTCTGTACCCCACCAACATTTACCAGTGAAGGGAAGAAAAAAAGGACAAGAAAAAAGAATTACATTTGACCTTTGTTCTTGGGCAATAGTTCTCAGCTGTTGCCTGCCTTCACTTCTTGAAGGCCAGCAATCTCTTACAATAAACCTTGTCTGTTTTCTGCACTATATAAAAAAAAATGTAACAAGTCATCTTATAAAGATTATCCAAATCTGACTAACGTATGGTCTTGGGGCCTATCTACAAGTAGAAAATTATGACACAAAATAATGAATTTGGTGCTATTTTAGGTAACTCAGTGGTTTGAATAATGGTCTTCTTTGTCTGTGTTTATATAAATCAGTGGTGGTGCATTTGAATTTTTTCAGAAGTATTGAATGAATTTTACCCGTCTTGAATTTTCTAGCAGGTATTTGACTAATACAGTACTTGGCAACCATAAGTTCATTAAGTATTTGTTTAATGTTTTTATTAGGGAGGCTTATTCTCCCCAAGTAATATTATGAACAGTTGTCATTAAAATGTAGGGTTTTATTTAAACTAACTGATTATTCTTTATGGTAGACTAGATAAAAAGTCTTTATTTGCTCAAGTTTTGTTTCTGGATACTAGCTAAACTCATTAGCCCTACTGTATTCCTTGGAATAGATTAATATTTCATATTTATCCCAGGGGGAAAAAAATCAGTGTAATTTGTTCCTTGTATAAATAAATGGTGGTTTTTCACTTAACTAATTCAGGGAAAACAGTCTGCACTGAGATTAACAAATGTGTCATTCTGGCCTCATGTAAAGAATTTAAAAATGCCTGCTTTTTATCTGAAGAACTTTTAGAAATGTAAACTTATATAAAATTTATAAGTCATCATCAAAATTAGGTTTAGTCCAGCTGGGCATGGTGGTGCATGCCTGTAATTCCAGCGGCTTGGGAGGCAGAGGCAGGAGGATTGCAAGTTTGAGACCAGAGGCAGTCTCTGTAATTTAGCAAGACCTTGTCTCAAAAAGTAAACAAATGGGCTGAGGGTGCAGCTCAGTGGTCCAGCACTTGGAAAGCATACAAGTGCAAGGCCCTGGGTTCAACCCCCAAGTACCACAAAAAAAAAAAAAAAAGAAAGAAAGAAACATTAACATTAGGTTTAGCCAGGCATGGTGGCTAATCTGTAATCCCAACACTTGATGGCTGAGGCAGGAGGACTGTGAGTTTGAGGCCAGTCAGGCTATATAGTGAGTTCAGGTTCAACCTAAGATACATTGTGAGACTGTCTCAATAAAACGAAAGAAAAAATAATTACAACCTAAAAATGATACACTTCTAGCTATCAGGTTCATCTAAATATCCCTAGACATAAGTGCTAGATGTTACAGTTTGGCCCTAGATAGTTGTAGGTCATTTGAAGTCAGGTCAGGCTGACACAGACTCCTTCTAGCTTCTGGCTATATAGCTTCTCTTTAATTTTATCTATAGATAAATAGAAAGAGGAGCTAGAAAATTTCATCACACTAGATTCATGAATCCTTGGATGAATAGTGCTGCTCATCATGAAGTAACTGATTTGTGATTCTTAGAATTTGCAGTGAGGCCCTGCTTCTGTTGTGTATCTTCTGTCATAGGGAGAAGAAGAGTTCGATATGCCTCAGCCTCCACATGGCCATGTCTTGCATCGCCACATGAGAACAATTCGGGAAGTACGCACACTTGTCACCCGTGTCATCACAGACGTGTATTATGTTGATGGAACAGAAGTAGAAAGAAAAGTGACTGAGGTAATACCTTGGGTCTGTGTGGCGAATTTCTTCCTATGGAAAAATCACCTTGGCTCTCTCCCTTTTTCCTGAGCCACTAGCTACTAACACTTTTTCTTCTTCTTTTTTATGAGATCTGGATTAGAAGAGAGAGGTCCTGCATTCTATGTTTTCCCCAACCATGGGCTTTCTGTTTGACATTTGGTCAGTCCCATCTTTTCTATAAAAAGCAGACTGATAAATCTCTGTAAATCTCTCTCATGCATAAAGATTTTCTGTATTACTTTCAATCCTTAGAAATGCAAATGAAGTTTAGAGCTCCCTGTTTAGGTGCTTGTGTTTCCTCATTGTTTCCTATGTATTTTCATGTCTCCCTTTCTTGGTCTCGATCTATATATATGTGATCATGAACCTGTTGTAAGAGATGCGTTTTTATTTTTTAGTGGGATTCATTATGGACTTATTTCCATGTCAGCATATTATTTGTGTTTATTTACTTTTGTCGCAAGCTGACTTTGTTTAGATCTAATTCTAGCTGAGATTAGACAGATTTTCTAGAAAAAAGACCTGGAATCTTTGTTGGTACATATGTTAAAATCTGGGAACCGTTTTATTAATTGATAGGAGGCTCAACTCATATTTTCTTTCTTTTTCATATTCACCCAGATACTTTTATCTAATTCTGTCTGTTAGCCATGTAGGAAGTTGTGCTTGGGGAGAATTAAATTCTGTTATATAGTTTTATTAAATGGAACATATTATTTCTATTGTTAAATAATGAGCCATTGTTGGCCCTCATGTTAGATAATGTTTGATATTAGGTTGAGAAATTTTCTTTTATTTATTATATACCAACTCCTAGAAATTGTTCTTTAAAAATATTGATTCATCTTCATTTTTTAATTTTTAAAAACATTTCTGTGGTAATTTTCATGTGGAAAAATTTATGAGCAGCTTTATAGAAAGATAATTTACTTCATTTCTGTTATAGTCCACATTAAATTGTATGCCAGGTATTCTGTTTATATACATAACTTAATTTAACATTTTATATGGCACTTTCTAAAGTATGTTTCTGGAAACAGCAGTCCTGTTAGGTAGTCTGAGAAGGAAAAAAAAGTTCCATGGTCATAAATAAGTTTGAGAAACACCAAATGTTGTTAAACCCTACTACCACCATGGAAATTCCCATATTATTACATTAAAGGGTTCTAAGAAGTCCTCTAGGAAAGATCTGTTTTATTCTGCTTAACTCAGCACTTGCTAAACTTATTTGGCCATTAAAAATTTATTAAAGTGGCACCTATTATGTATCTGTGGGCCACAGTTTGGGAAATACTACCATAATTAAATAAAATGATAATAGACACTAACATTTATTGAATACTTCTTGTATACTAGGCATTACCATAAGAACTTTAGTGAATTAATCTATTTAATCATCATAACTATAAGGTAGATAAAGTTATTCTCATTTTGCAGGAGACAGAGAGGCATAGTTAAAAAACTTGCCTAAAGTTATACAGCTAATGAACAGAGGAACAAGAATTCAACTCTGGTAGTCTGGTTCCCAATCTCTACGTTATGCTGCCTTTGAAGAGCAAAAGTGAAATGTGCTGAAAGAAAGACATGTGTCAGTTCACAAGAGGAAGAACCTCACTGGAAAGGAATTTTGATAAAGTCTTTTTGGATGAGGAGAAAGCATTTGAGGTGGACATTAAAGGTTTTAAGACATACGGGGAAAGGGCTTGATGAGCAGAGGCATAAAGGCAGAAAGCAAAGAGCACTCAGGCACAGTCTAGCTGGTGAGCGATATATACAAAGATGTGTGGGGTGTGAAGGTGGACAAACTAAGGCCAGGCAACCCTGGGAAGTACCCCAACATGCAGTTACTCATGTTCTGAGAAGGAAAAACATAACAGTGAAGAACTTTTTCTCTTCTTTTCTTTTGTAGCCTTTGTTTCTTGTGTCATCTTTTAAAGATCTAATTCATTTATTTGCCAGCAGTTTCTTTAGGTTTTACTGTGTTCCCAGCGTTGTGGCATATACTGGGGCTCAAAGTCCACATGCAGCAAGACCAGAACTCGCTGACTGCTATAATAGAGGTGTGGAGAGATGGCACGTACAAACCCACTTGGAGGAGGATGAAAGCCCTCAACAGATGCAGTGCCTAAGGAGTGGCAGATAACACTGAGTGGTGGAGTAGAATACTGCAGACAGAATGAAAAGTAGACACAGTGACATGCTTATTACTTTGAAGTTCAGTGATATGAAAGTGTAGTGTAAGGAATGGTGAGAGAGGGTGCTGTTGAGGTTGGTAATGGCCTAGAGCAGGGATGTCCAACCTTTTGTCTCCCCTGGGCCCCATTGAGTAAAGAAGAATTGCCTTGGGCCATACATAAATTATATAATGTAGTTACTATGCATACATAATAAGAATTTTAAAAAATATTTTTTATTATAAAGTTTAGAGAAATGAGAGAAATCTTAACATTATTCCCGACCTTTACCTTGGCGGCTGGATAGATGGTGGTAGCTTGTGCTGGGATAGAGAAAATGAGTAGGATGCTGGTTTGAGAGAGAAAATCCTTATTCAGTAAATATGCAATGATGGCTTCATTTGTCACAGGCCCAGTGCTAGATTTTGGGACTATATCCAAAGAAGATGGTTACCATTTCTCTTAATGGTGTCTATAGGGGAGACACATAGGACAATAAGTAAACACACTGAAAAGAGCCTAACAGGCTAACTTCAAGCCTGGGCCTCAGTCATTATAAGAGCAGCAGTCTCAGCTTCTGGACAGTTGCAAAGGCATTTAGGCTGCTTACTGCCCTGTGAGCCTGCTCTCTAGCCAAGACACAGCCCATGTCCAAGAGAGGAAATTGACTTCAGTTCCAGGCTTATGACACCCACTTTAGTCAAGTGACCTGGGCAGATTGTGCTAACTCGAATGCAGCCAGAACTAGCAGGCTGAATGACAGATGGGGTTAGAGAGTGGCAAGTTTGTGATTGAGATCTTAAAGGTGGTATAGTACTGGCCCTAGAAATAGAGGGCTGAGATCAAGTAGAAGGAAAGGTTAATAATGCTAATTAGATTAGGAAACTTGGAAGTTGATGGAGGCTCATCTGATGGATATAAGCTACTGAGAATAAAAGCAGGGATGGGAAAGGCAGGGAGGGCAACCAGGAGTTAGGGTATTCATGCATGAGAGAGTGATTATGATGATGTTAATGGATAACCCCAAAAGGAACCCCAAAAGAAGCATAAATAGTAATAGGCAAAGTAGCCAATGTAGGATGAAAGAGAGAAAGTGAATTTATAGGTAATTTTTTTTTTTTTTTTTTAGTGCTGGGGTTGAACCCAGGACTTCACACAAGCTAGGCAGGTGCTCTGTCAGTGAGCTGCACTCCCAGCCCATTGTATTTTTTATTTTGAGACAGAGTCTCACTAAGTTGTGCAGACTGCCTCTGGCTTTGAACTTGTAGTCCTTCTGTCTTATCCTCCCGAGTGGCTGTGATTACAGGCATGTACAACAGCACCTGAATTTACAGATTTTAAAGGAGAAATTTTCAAGAGAGAAGTAAAAACTAATCATGTAATCATCTTACAGAACTATCTAAATGTGTGTGCATTGCATACTGACTTCCTGGAGAGATTACAAACTTGTTGAGGAAAAAATGTTTCTTAAACTCCATACCCTAACAATGACCACAACACTGCATGAAAATTCTAGATTAGAAAGCCAAAAGTATAGCACACATGCTGTAATTCTCCTATATTGTGCCTGTAGAGAACATTGCTGGTCGATCCTAGAACTTTCCCTAAGCCTGGGGTTTAGCCTTAGAAGTTTTCCTAGCCCTTAACGGGTATCATCAACTTAAATGACAGATACGGGTTCATGGGGTCATCCACGACCCTAAAACAAGAAACCTTTTATTATTTAAGATATTTGTTTTTAAGGTGTAATTATGCTGTTATATGAGCTGAAACACCTTTTATGAGTTACTAATATAACATTTATTTGTATAACAATAATTATCAAAAAAGTTTTTCTTAAGGCACTTATAAAACTCTAATTGGTTTTCCCAGGTTTTGAAAACTATAATAAAATCAAACTAAAACCAACATAGCAAAAACTTCTCTTCTTGCTTTATAATGTAGTGATCCTAAAAATTATGAAATTAATGTTTTCATAAGATCAGTCATAAAATATGGAAAATTATATGCAACTGTAGTTGGTATCAGGGGGCATATGTGACCCCATCAGGCATTTACCTGGACTTAAGCAAGTGTTTGGGAGAAGGATGTGGCTGAAACAATCAGCCATTGAAAACTCTATGAGGGGCACTATGAGTAGGACCCAACTTGACGGTACAGGTGCTACAGCGCTGGACTTCTGACACCTGCCCCAGGTTGGGATGTACTGAGATTACACACTTGTGTGGCAATTGGGAATTTTAAAAAATAGAAAAATTTAACCTCTATGGTCTTTTTTGACCCCATGATAGTTTGGGAGCCCCAACCAACCCATCAAAGTGAGTGTGTGAGATCCAGCCAGTATGACATTTTTGTGGTCTATCCATAAAAACTGAAAACTCATAGACTTTGGTTATGTTTTTGGTTTTCATTTTTCCCAATAGCAGTAGTATTTTTAGTCTATTTTTGTCTATAAATTTTTATTTCCTTGATCACGTACTGAAAGGTAATATAAGTAATATTGGAAAACATGTAATATTGCCTACTGTTAATGAATTACATAGAAGGGAACCCTATCACTCATTTTCTCCTCTAACCTACCTGCCTCTTTACATGGCTTTTCTCTTTTCATTCCTTTTCTCTTACAGGGCAATTACCTCTATCTTCCCGGTTAGAATCCTTGCTGGTAGCCAAAATTGTGAACTTGTCCAATAAAAAGATAATTGAACTTAGTTCATTATACAGATTCCTTCTTAATCTTTTACCATCTTTATTTTTTATTGAGATACCATGTATTCCCAGTAGAATGAACAGACCTTAAGTGTTCGGTTCAGTGGCCTTTCACAATCTTATGTAGCCACTGCTTAAAACATAAAGAACATTTCCATTATTTCAGAAAGTTCTCTCCTGATTCTTACCTTTTTGAACTGAGGTTTCTTGCTATCTCTAGGAATTTCCAGCTATCACATTAGCATTATGCTGTTGTGTTTTGTTTTAGCTTCTGTATCCATTTCTTCCCTGCAGGAGACTGAAGAGCCAATTGTAGAATGTCAAGAGTGTGAAACTGAAGTTTCTCCTTCACAGACTGGTGGCTCCTCAGGTGATCTGGGGGATATCAGCTCCTTCTCCTCCAAGGCATCCAGCTTACACCGCACGTCGAGTGGGACGAGTCTCTCAGCCATGCACAGCAGTGGCAGCTCAGGGAGAGGAGCTGGACCACTTAAAGGGAAAACCAGTGGGACAGAACCTGCAGATTTTGCCTTACCCAGTTCCCGAGGAGGTTCAGGAAAACTGAGGTGCAGAAAGGGTCTCCAGAGACAGACATCGTAGGGGCAGGGTTGTTGACATTTTCCTATCACAAGAAAAGGAGAGTAATGGGACCCCTTCCCCTGCCCCACTCCTTGAGCTAGGAAAAATGAACTCTTTCTCCTCATTTGTTCTAATCCTGTTTGGGGTTGACATGCGAGCAGCCTTGTGGGAGGTAGGCTTTGTTGCCAGAGAAGTCCCTGAGAAGATGTAGAGAAACAGGTGAGGAGACTTTGGAAATGCTGGGCACTTGCTCCCCTACCTTGTATTCTGTAGCCTATACATCTTTTGGTTGGGAGCACAAGAAGTTTGGGCAACTGTCTCCAGCTTGTTGTAGCCTTTTTTTTTTGGCAGTACTAACTAGAGGGTTGAACCCAGGCCCTTGTACATACTTTTTACAAGTACTTTACCCCTGGGCTCCACCCCCAGCCCTTTTTTTGTTTTTTATTTTGAGACAGGGTCTCATTAAATTCCACAGATTGCCTCTGGCCTCAAACTTGCGATCCTCCTGCCTTCATCTCCGGAGCTTACAGGCATGTGCCCCTCTGCCTGGCTCTCCTCGTTTTTTATCCTCTGCAGGTGTCCAGAGCCTGAAGTAGAGAAGGCAGGGCAAGAGAGGTGTGCTGTTTTAAGAGTAGCAGTAGGAATCTCTGTTAGCCACTCTGGAGGCCTAGTACATGGACCCTGGCATGCAGTTGGAGGGCTAAGGGGAAACTCTAAAGGAAGGATCTAGTAGCAACTACTGTCAGACTAACTTGTCTTCATTCTCTAGTCCTAGAAAAGGGGTCAGTCAGACAGGGGCTCCAGTGTGTGAAGAGGATGGTGACGCAGGCCTTGGCGTCAGACAGGGAGGGAAAGCTCCAGTCACGCCTCGTGGGCGTGGGCGAAGGGGCCGCCCACCTTCTCGGACCACTGGAACCAGGTACTTGGGTAGAGTGAGATATACTTACTCTATGACTTGTTTAGAAAATAAGGGGAGTAGAGAGTTTGGGGTGTCAGGAGGGAGCAGGGGGCCTACACTGACTGGGAAGAGGGCAGGGATGAGAGAGGCTGCTGACGCCAGGCTCATGCCTGTGATGGGTTGAAGAGACCCATGGACAAAGAAGGGGAAGACTGGGAGATCTGTACTTCTATCTTCTTATTCTCACTGCCTTCTCCTATTTCTTATCTTTCTTTAGAGAAACTGTTGTGTCTGGCCCATTGGGCATAGAGGATATTTCACCCAGCATGTCACCAGATGACAAATCCTTCACCCGAATTGTGCCCCGCATGCCAGACACTGCCAGACGAGTGGATGTGGGTGCTAGTGCTTTGCGGCGTAGTGACTCTCCCGAGATTCCTTTCCAGGCTGCTACGAGCTCCTCAGATGGCTTAGATTCCTCCTCTCCAGGGAACAGCTTCGTAGGGCTCCGTGTTGTAGCCAAGTGGTCATCCAATGGCTACTTTTACTCTGGGAAAATCACACGAGACGTTGGAGCTGGGAAGTATAAATTGCTCTTTGATGATGGGTATGAGTGTGACGTGTTGGGCAAAGACATTCTCTTATGTGACCCCATCCCACTGGATACTGAAGTGACAGCACTCTCGGAGGATGAGTATTTCAGTGCAGGTAATAACAGAAGCACAGTCCACAGAGATGGCCTGTGCACTGGGGCTGTTGGAACTCCATTCTGTCAGTAATTGCCAAGGCATTCCGCCCAGCCTTACTGCTTTTCTCGATTTCTAAAGTCAGAGATTCCATTCTTACAATGCTAGCTGCTGTTTCCACTGACTTGTTGCTTGTTTTTGAACAAACTCCTTATTTTGCAATAATTTTAGATTTACAGGAAATTTGCAAAGTACAGAATGCTGCTAGTACAGAGTTCCTGTGTACTCCTCACCCAGCTTTCCCTACCATTACTATCCTAAATTGTTGTTGTTAGGTGCCATCGAGTCGGTATCCAACTCATAGCGACCCTCATAGGTTTTTCAATGGCTGATTTTTTTCGGGATTGCCTTGGGAGTGGATTGCCAGGCCCTTCTCCCATTTTTGCGGTGCTGGGAATTGAACTTGGGGACCTCAGAGACTGCAGCGCAGTGCTCTACCAACTCAGCTAAATCCCAGCCCATTCTAAATTAGCATCATATATTTGTCAGAACTAAGAAACCTGGCTGATTCCTTACTGTTAAACTCTAGACTTTATTTGGATTTTACCAGCTTTTTCTATAGTGTCCTTTTTCTGTTGCAGGACCCAGTTGAGGACACATTACATGTAGGCACCCTGTTTCATTTGGTCTCCTCTGATTTGTGGCAGGTTTTGTCTTTTGTTTTTCATGACCTTGACAGTTTTGAGGAATTTTATAGGTCTCAGGTATTTTATAGAATGTCTCTCAAGTTGGGTTTGCCTAATGTTAATGGCAGTGATGGATTTTTTACGAGAATGTCACACAGGTAAAGCACCCTCCCATCATCTCATGGGGTTGAGGGAGATACGGGGCATCTACATGGTATCACTGGTGATTGATGTTACTCTGTGTCACTGGAGAAGGTGGGGTTTGCCAGATTTCTCCATGTTCAACATTAGTGTTTTCCCCTTCCCATATTCATATTCTTTCACCACTGACTTTTAAACCTGCCATCTCCTTTAATGGTAACTCAGCAGGGGAGTGGGGCAGATATGTTGACAAGTTTTAGCTTAGGAAGAATTCGTGTTTGCATGCCTGCATATCTCTATTGCTTTCTGGTTTGGAGCATGATGGCTTATTTTTATTTTTGTAATGGCCAGTTCTGGTGATGGTTGAGGGGGTTTTGTGTGTTTTTACTGTTTCATGGACTAATGCTGTAATTTTATTTCCCCTTTCTATGAACTAGTTTGAAGATACCTATTTGTGTTGACTCAGTCATCTAAGAACATCCTTTTTAGAGATTTTGTTGAGAACAGATTAGGATATAATGATAACCATGGCTTTCTATGGCAGTTTTCAGGCTGTCTGGTATTTGGGATTCGCTAGGTAGCTGTTGTTGGCCCTTTGTTAGTTACATGGGCCACTTCCCTTTCTAGTAATGGGTAACACCATCCATCGGCTGTGTGTGGCATCAGTTGGAAGCAGTGCATGGATTAAGAGATCTATTACCTGATTCAGTTTGTGTGTATCAAATGCATTAGTTTTTCTTTCAGGTGTAAAGCCATCTTGGAGGCCCACTTTTGGCCACAGTGTGGATCTAGAATGAATCATGGCATCAAGGGGTGGGGATTCAGTTCCCCATTACTGAGGCTCTGTTGATGGCAGCAGTAGATCACTTCTAGTTCTAGTAGGTCCTCATTAGTGTTGTGTATTTTTGCCTCAGGCTTCGTCTGGTTAAGGTTTTCTTTGTGATTGAGTTTGGTGATACAGATTTCACTTAGGAGATGAGTAAACGAGTGGAAGGAGAGGGATTCTGTGGCAGATAGGAGAGAACCAAGGCCAACTTTCTCCTCCATTCTTACCATTGGTGGGGTATCAAGGTTTTTTAGTCCTTCAAATGGACCTTTCTGTTTATAGGAATGGGAAAAAAAAGGTCAAGAGTAATGACGTTTTTATGTTGTGTATGGGGGTGTGTGTGCTATAAATTGTTTGTTGATCATAGAGGGGAAAGAGGTCCCCCCGCAAGACTGGAAATGGGTCTTGCTTAAGTATCACACAGAAAAATCATGCCCAGGCCCAGTTCTAGCCCAGTGTCCTTTTATGCTTCATGTTGTGTTCCTTGTAACCCAAAGGCCTTATCTTTAGGTTCTAAAGCAGACCAAGAGCAGCAAAGCAGACTATTAATAAGGAGGGACAATTAGGCAAAAGCAACAGGATTTACTTTTTATTTTTTCTTTCTTTGCTCTGTGTTCTGATTTTGCTACACAAAAAAACACACATACATACGTTCTCTCTCAGAATGATGGCATTTTTCATCTACAACTTATCACTCAGCCTCCAAAGAAATCACGATGGGAAGGTTTAGTAAGTTATGGAATCATTAAGAAACCACGTGGCATTTCACTTCAGGGGAACTATTTGAATGACTAACACTTCATAAGGCTGGCATCGGGAAGCTTTATCTTATAACTAAAGGCCACCTTCTGACAAGAAACTTCCTTGTCCTAATCCCAGAGTAGTAATTACATATATTCTAAGTGTTATCTATTTGGGATAGACAGAATGAATTCTGATAAATCCTAACTCCAGTCCCTGTTGGCTCTCTGCATTCCTGGCCTCAGGCCTGCTCTGTGGTCCTTTTAAGAGGGAAATAAGCAGCCTTCAATAACAGTGAGCGTCTTTTATGTTTTTATCCCTCAGGAGTGGTGAAAGGACATAGGAAAGAGTCTGGAGAGCTGTACTACAGCATTGAAAAAGAAGGCCAAAGGAAGTGGTATAAGCGAATGGCTGTCATCCTGTCCTTAGAACAAGGAAACAGACTGAGAGAGCAGTATGGGCTTGGACCATATGAGGCGGTCACACCCCTCACAAAGGCAGCAGATATCAGCTTAGGTAAGATCTTTGCTTCCCAAACAAATATGTGGGCCCCTGCCTTGCTTAAAGGAGGAGGCGGAGCTTCTAGAGCAATGAGTAGATTTTCCCTAACTTTTATTCCTATATGTGGCTCATTGGGTGGTGATAAACTATCATTTTCTAGAGATACTGCCTTACCTATTTCATTCCCAGTTCCCAGTAGTAAGTCCCCAACTCGATAGGGGACTGAACTCATCTCAGTCATGATTGGGACAGAAAATATCATGGCCTTAAAAAGAGGCTCCTTGCCACTGTGGCAGGTGGGAAAAGGCACTGTGGTATCTAAATCAGGTTCTCTCCAGGTTTTTGGAGTTCAAGGCCTCAGACTGTGGAATCTGACCAAGCTTTGGCTTATCTTACCATAGACAATTTGGTGGAAGGTAAGCGGAAACGGCGCAGTAACATCAGCTCCCCAGTCACCCCCACTGCCTCTAGCAGCAGCAGCACAACCCCTACCCGCAAGGTCACAGAAAGTCCTCGGGCCTCCACGGGGGTTCCCTCAGGGAAGAGGAAACTCGTCACTTCTGAAGAGGAACGGTCCCCTGCTAAAAGAGGACGCAAGTCTGCCTCTGTGAAACCAGGTGAGTGCTTCCTTTTGCCTTGTTCTTCCTCAGACCATGGCAGAATGCAGTGACTCTGCTACATGGCAATGGCCCCTCTGCTGTAGCTTCAGAGATGGGCTCTCATAGGCCCACAGGTGATAATCAGAGATGGCTGCATCCTCTGTCCCCTTATCCTCTCAGAGGAGTCCATAGGTAGTGGACAGGTAGCCAGGACTTGATCACATTCATTGACTCCTGTAAAGATTCCAGGAAGGAAAGGGGATGTATGGAATTTAAAGTGGAATCAAAATAAGTAGAATTTGTCTTAGGTCTCTTCCTTTGCCTGCACTATCTCCTCCTGCCTCTTGGAAACTCTGCTCCCTTCTCTTTTGTGCTAGGCTTTCTCAAAATTCCTACTGAAATGTTTTACCTCAGCCACATCTCCCCTCTCAATCACTGTTCTGTCTGTACCTTTCCAGTCCTTCATAGTCGGTGTTGAAATAGTACTTCCATCCGTCTCTTGTTCAGAGACTCTACCATGACCCTGACCTAGTTGTGGGGTTCTTGAGATGAAGTCCTTGGTCTCTACCCTGATGAGAGTCTCAGGCTGGCACACTGATGAAATTCCCTGGGTGGATTCACTGTCCTGGCACCAGAGCTCCTTTTGTTTCCCATGTGTTTGAGTTGGTCATTTGCTTATTTACCCAGCACCACTGCTATATTTCAGCATATTTAAAAGCATTAACTATAATAGTTAACTTTTATTCAGTATTTACTGTGTGAAGTATGGAGCCTAAATCCTTCATATACCCTACCTTATATATAAATCCCTCAAGGTATACATGCTAGAATTTATTTATTTATTTATTTATTTATTTGTGGTGTCTGGGAGTTTAACCCAGGGCCTTGCACATATTTTGCAAGTGTGCTGATACTTGGCTGCATCCCCAGCCCATTTTAGGAATTTTTAATTTTTAGGCAGGGTCTTGCTAAGTTATGCATTCTGTCTTTGTCCTTGAATTCATGGTCCTCCTGCCTTTCCCTCCCAAGTTGCTGGGATTATAGGTGTGTGTCACTGTGCCTGGCTCAGATTCCTGAAAACCTAAGGCACAGAAAGTTGGCTTTCCCAAGGTGACAAAGCAGGATTCAAACTCAGTCATTCTTGACCTTAGAGTGCAGTATTGTATACGTGATGTCGTATTGCCTCTGAGACTGTTCTCTTGCTGCTGGTTTTATTTTAGGGAGGCATGCATGACCTGTCTGTCATCTTAGCCTCCTAACGAATCTGTGACTCGGCTTCTTCAGGTCAGGTATCCATTTTCTTCTTCAGGACGTCATGGGACATTTCTCACATGGGTGTTCTGGGAGTCCTGGACTGGCTGGTGTTGGAAACTGGGACAGTTGAGACAGAGTATTTTGATGTGGCTTCATCTACATGTAGAAACACTTTATTACCACCAATTTTCTGCACTGTTCTGGTGATGGTCAGATCGGGTGGGAGAATCTGCTGGGGACAGTTCTTAGTAACCAAAGTGTTTGTTTCTTTATTAAGGCTGCTTCAAAATATCACATATCCTGGGTGAAATCAGAGCACGGGGCAGCAGAAATAGGGTGAAGACTTTGAAATGCTTTTCACTCTTATCTGCTCTGTTTGTACTAGAACCACCTTTTATATTTGATGACCTTTGGTTTAGCTATATAAAAATACCAGTTGATTTTCATTTATGAAAACAATGTACTATCCACTGTAATGACTATGTAAAATTTAAATGTGTGAATTTGTCTTCATTGTTAATTTGGTCTTACACTGTTAGCCATTTATAATGACTAGTCTTTGGGTTCATCAGGACATGCCTGCCTGTTCACGTGATGGTTTGTTAGTTACTGGGCTTTGTTCTTCCCAGGTGCAGTGGGGGCAGGAGAGTTTGTGAGCCCCTGTGAGAGTGGAGACAACACAGGTGGACCTTCTGCCCTGGAAGAGCAGAGAGGACCTTTGCCCCTCAACAAGACTTTGTTTCTGGGCTATGCCTTTCTTCTCACCATGGCCACAACCAGTGACAAGTTGGCCAGCCGTTCCAAACTGCCAGATGGTCCTACAGGGAGCAGTGAGGAAGAGGAAGGTAAGAGGTCCTAAGGGCTCTGACACATGCACTTTCTTCTGTTCACCTTATGAGCTGGTGGTTTCCCTATTGAGGTAGGGTAGGGGGCCGGGCTAGTGGTAACTGGGATCTTGGTCAAAGAAGTGAAAATTAATTCATACTTGGCTTCTTGGTTTATATATTATCTTGACAAGATTCCCCTCAGTGGTTCCTCAAAACTATCCCGTTCGCCGGGCGTGGTGGCGCACGCCTGTAATCCCATCGGCTCAGGAGGCGGAGGTGGGAGGATCGCAAGTTCGAGACCAGAGGCAGTCTGCGTAATTTAGCAAGACCCTGTCTCAAAAAGTAAAAAAAGTGGGCTGAGGTGCAGCTCAGTGGTCCAGCACTTGCAGAGCATGCAGGCGCAAGGCCCTGGGTTCAACCCCCAGTACCGCAAAAAAAAAAAAAAAAAAAAAAACTATCCTGTTAGACAGGGCATGGTGGTGCATGCCTGTAATCCCAGTGACTTGGGAGGCAGAGGCAGGAAGATTGAAAGTTCAAGGCCAGAGGCAGCCTGTGTAACTCAGATCCTGACTCAAAAGAAATAAATAGTAAAAACTGGGATAGGGTGCAGATCAGTGGTAGAGCACTTAGAAAAGCATGCGTGATGCCCTGGGTTCAACTTCTAGTACTGCAAACAAAACAAAACAAAATAAAAACAAAACAAAGCTATTCTGTTAGGTAGACAAGAGAGAGAGATTTTTATCCTTCATTTTACACAAGAGGAAACAAGCTGAGAGGTTAAATTGGTTTTTGTCAACAATAATGGCAGACTTACCATTAGAGTGAGTAGAACCCAATGGTCATTTTTAGCTTCTTACACCATTCAAGTGAACCAGCCTTCTGAATGCCCTGCCATCTTCCCCATTTGTATTCTAGGAGCATCTGCTAGGTGAAATCCATATGGAGGGCGAGGTTCATTCTCTTGGTCTGAGTGTAAGAGGCAATGTCAGGTGCCAGTGCCTTAGGGCAATTTGAAAGAAATTGCTTCTAGGCTGTTTAACTCTTGTATTTCTCATTAACCTTCTGTTGTTACTTTGTGTTTAAGTGAAGGATGAGGTGAGGAGAGGTAAAATTTATTTCAAGGGTTTGAAAATCATGTGATGTAGGACAGAATAGACCCATACAAATGTTTATACTATTTTAAGAGACTCATAGTATCCATGTGTATGTGTCAAGGCTAAAGGACCAGATGGAATGTTTTACAAGGCCTAAGGCTGGGATTTAGCTCAGTTGGTAGAGTGCTGCGCTGCAGTCTCTGAGGTCCCGAGTTCGATTCCTAGCACCGCAAAAATGGGAGAAGGACCTGGCAATCCACTCCCAAGGCAATCCCGAAACAGCCATTGAAAACCCTATGAGGGTCGCTATGAGTCGGATACTGACTTGACGGCACCTAACAACAACAACAATGCTGAGTCTTGCAAGAGGTAATCCAAATTAGGTGGCTGTCATAAAATAGCACCACTGAAGATCTATAATGGTTGACATTCTAGGCATATGGTTGATACTTTCTTATTTATCCAAGACTATTCACCAAGGACAGCCTCATGAAGAGATGTACAAGGACATGGGAAGAAGGACATGGGAAGAGTGACTAGGGAGTGACAGTTAAGATTTATGCTCTTAGGAAAGCGCACAAAGAAAGGCTGTGAGTGGAAATGCTCTGGTGCAAATCAGGTGTGGTATGTGAGGGACTTTCAAGGGTTAAGCGTATGCAACGCCTAGTTTGTTGAACAGAATTCACATAGGTACAGTGGGAGAGAAATAAGGTATCTGAGAAGTTTCCTAGCCAAGAATTGAGTTTTCCTTTGTCGTGAGTATTTGGGGAGTCCCTTGATGATTCTGTGTAGTGGTGTGTGATGGCATTAAAACGACTTTCACAGCCTCCTTTTCTTTTTGCTTTCACAATATTGCTTTAACAATCTACTACTAGCTTCTCCTGAAACCAAGATTTCATGAGGCGGCTCTACAGGTTTTGTTACTTTATACAGTATAGTCAAGAAAGCTGGCTTTGTATGCAATGCAGGCTCAGTTCCTTAAAAATTGGTCTGCCTATGTGAGACCTAAAAAATTACTCACAGAAATTAAATGAGGAATTTAGATTTTTTTTTTAAGGAAATCTTCCAGTTTCTGGCAGAAAGTGTGGTTATATTGACTGCCCCTGGTTTATGTTGCTTCTTTCATTCTTGGACATTGCCCCAACAGCACCAGAATCCATGATACTTCTGGTCCATGACAATGCTTAGGGGTTTCTCAATCTCAAGGAGGGTGAAGACATCTGTAATAAAGACAATCCTGTAGTTTTAAATAAAAATGTGTGATGTTAAGATAAATGGGAATTCTTAGATGCCAGTTGTAACAGGACACTAGTAAAATATCTAAGTCCATATTATAAGACAGAGTTAGGAGTGTGGTACCTGGTCTTGTTAGGTGGCATCTCATCACATATAGACTGACTCTGGGGTTGGGTTTTTGAGTGCCTTCATTCTTTAAATTTTTTTTTTTTTTTTTTTTTTTTAATTTTTGGTGGTACTGGGTGTGGGGATTTGAACCCAGGGACTCATACATACTTTGCAAGTGCCCTGCCACTGAGCTGCACTCCCAGCCCCATTTTAAATTTTTTTAGATTGAGACAGGGTCTTGCAAAGTAACACAGGCTGCCTCTGGCCTCAAGCTCATGAGTCGCTGGTATTATGGGTGTGCACCACCGCGCTTGGCAGTACCTTCATCTTTGATCTAGATGGTGCAATTAATAAACTGTTCTTTTTAGCCTCTGATTGGCCAAAAGTAAATAAAACTGAATCCAAACTAAATTGAGAATGAGAGAAAGGGACTGCCTAAACATGGCAATACTTGATTATACAAATGTACAGAATCGTATTTGGGTATTAAAACCTAAGTAGGTCAGGACTGGAAACAGCCCCAGATTAAGTAGACATAAAATAGCAGTTTTTAGAAGAGTAAAGGACTACGAAAGGGTGTCAGCAGGCTCAGCATAGAGTGTTGGTGCTGAAGATTGTAACATGATACATAAGTAGCAAAAGGATGCTGTGACAAAGCTGTATTCTGAAGTTCTTACAACCATTTAATTTCGAGTTTGGATTTTCATTTCTGAGAATATTGTGGAGAAGGCTGAATCAAGAAAATAATAATAAAAGTGAACAGCCTGGCCAATCAGATATAAACAGATGCACAGACCAGGGATGGGGCATCAACACCACCTGAATAGCTCTAGCAGGCAGTGGGGCACAAAAGGGCCTCTTTGCAAGGAGTTCTGTTCTACCAGGCTTTACATCAGGGATGAAGGGATTATGGAGTGGTCCTGGCACTGAACTTTATACACTGGGTTGGGTTTTTTATTTGAGATGAAATTTCAGTTAACTAGAACTTAATTTCCAAGAACTCCTAATTAACTAAAATCACTAATATTTTGCTTTTCTTCCTTTTAAATGTGTTGTTTATATATGAAAGGAACAGATGACAAGAATACAAGCTCAAATTAGATATTTGGTCAAAAGAAGCAATTTCTAATTGCCTAGCCTCATCTCTCATATCTTCTACTTCACCCTCAAGACTGTAGCCCAGTCATTGATGTTCAGTGTCCTGAGGTACTTCAAGATCATCAAAGGTTGAAACAAGATTTTCTGATTAATCTTCACTTAACCAGTTAAAAATTTAAAACCATTCTTTGTCCATTCTGGTTTATCAAAGTTGAGTGGATTTGGGATAAAAAATACTGATTAAGTGGGAATTTGAAGGCTTTAATAATAAAAAGTGGTTATCGGCTATTCTTCATCTCTACAGAAGGTAGAATGAGAGGAAGTGGGTTTAGTCTGCAGCAGGAAAGCTTTTGGGTAAACATGAGAAGCCCATGATAATGGTTACTCAGATTGGAATCCATCACTGGGAAACTGTGTGTCTGTTCCTGTGAATGGTCTGTTGTCAGTCTCAGTGCAGGAGCCCTTCATTAGTCTAGAACTGACCTCCATGCCTCATCTTCCCATCCCTTCCTGTTCTTAGCCCTTCTTTTCCTTTGCTGCCAATGCCAATGTTGACTATGATTGCCACTTTTTTTTTTTTGACAGGATCTTGTTGTGTTGCCCAGGCTAGTCTTGAACTTGTGAGCTCAAGTGATCCTCCTGTCTCAGCATCTCGAATAGCTGACAGGCTTGTGTTCCTTCTTTTGGCAGCTCTTTCTAGGCCTCAAGTCCTATCTTTTATGTCAGTTAGCTCTTTCTGACCCATGGGCAAACCCCTATGTTTTTGGGGACACAGTGCTCTGGAGTAGAGAAGGGGATAGGAAGAGACAGGCATGAATGGGAAACTAACCAGCTCAGTAATTATCTTGGTTGTGTTTTTTATATAGAATTTTTAGAAATTCCTCCTTTCAACAAACAGTACACAGAATCCCAGCTTCGAGCAGGAGCTGGCTATATCCTTGAAGACTTCAATGAAGCCCAGGTGAGGAGTGTCTTTGTGTGGGTATCCTCAGTGGTAATGATAACAGCCCACTTCACCAAGAAGAAGATGGAGAGGGGCCTGGGAGGTTGGATAAAGTTGCCAGAGGCATTCTACCACTAAACTACATCCCCAGACTAAAATTTTTATGGTATACAAGGAAGAGAAGTTAGAAGCTTGGGTTAGTTGGCTATGGTTCTTGCTGGGATGACAGCAGCTTAAAATTTCTGTTCAGTAGAAATCTCAATTTTAGTGTTGCTGATTCTTATTCTGAAAGGCTGAGTACATGGGTTCAGTTGTCCCTTGGGGATTTACACTCTCCAAAAGCTGCAGGTGAGGCAGGAAGAATGTCTAGGAAAGCAGTTTGGGCTTTTTAGTGAGAAAAGCAGCCTTAGATACAAAGATTGCCTCATGTTTTGGATAGTATTTGTAAGTCTTCAGATCTGTTCTGCAAGACTCCTTAGGGCTATTACTCAGGAGCTTTCCACAGACATCAGCAGGCCTGTTGCTTCTGGTCTTTACCTTGCAGTGTCACACAGCCTACCAGTGTCTCCTGATTGCGGATCAGCACTGTCGAACCCGGAAGTACTTCCTGTGCCTTGCCAGTGGGATTCCTTGTGTGTCACATGTCTGGGTCCATGACAGCTGCCACGCCAACCAGCTCCAAAACTACCGTAATTATCTATTGCCAGCTGGGTACAGCCTTGAGGAGCAAAGAATTCTGGATTGGTGAGTGTTTGAGAGCCTATTTAGAGCTGAATAGATAAGATGACAGCAACCTTTTGGAAGGTGAATCTAATCGAAAAAATGTTTCTAGAAAGTGGAATGTCTGTAAAATAATGATTTATCTAGTTTATTTCCAGAGTTTAGTTTCTGTAGGCTATGAACCTTTTGAAAATGTGGGAGGATTTGTATGTAGATTCAATATTCCCCACCTGTAAGGTCAGGGAGCTAAGTTTTAAGAAAGTATTTTGAAAAAAAGCCTGCAGCGGAGGATCGCAAGTTCGAGACCAGATGCAGTCTGCGTAACTTAGCGAGACCCTGTCTCAAAAAGTAAAAAATGGGCTGGGGGTGCAGCTCAGTGGTCCAGCACTTGCAGAGCATGCAAGTGCAAGGCCCTGGGTTCAACCCCCAAGTACTACACACACACACAAAAAAAGCCTGCAGCCATACCACTGTGGCATCTAATCTGTCAGGTCTCAGAAGCTAAGCAAGGTCGGGCCTGGTTAGTACTTGGATGGGAGACTGCCTGGGAACATCAGGTGCTGTAGGCTTGGGAGAAGGACCTGGCAACCCACTCCCCAAAATCAGTCTGCCATTGAAAACCCTATGAATAGCAGAGAAACACTAACAAGTGTTTCGTCGGTTGTACGCAGGATCGCTATGAGTCGGACACCGACTCAACGGCACCTACCAACAACAACATTTTGAAAAAAAGAATGGGGAGATGGAAGCTCAGGCGCATGATCTGGCTTATTCCTAGCTCTTGGACAGACATGGAAATCAGAAGTATAGGATCACAAGGCCAGGATCCCAGAGAATATACAGCATTCACAAAAAGAGGGAAGGAAGATGGTCCTCTAATACAGGGCTTCATTTTATAAACATTTGGGTATGAGTCACTTTGCAGATTTGATCTGCCATGCTAAGGTTCCAAAAGGCTTTGTCTCATCCTCCTTCTTAGGCAACCCCGTGAAAATCCCTTCCAGAATCTGAAGGTCCTCTTGGTATCAGATCAACAGCAGAACTTTCTGGAGCTCTGGTCTGAGATCCTTATGACTGGGGGTGCAGCCTCTGTGAAGCAACACCATTCAAGTGCCCATAACAAAGGTACCTGGAAAGTGTGTGGGTGGGTGTTTTGTTATTGCAGGGATGTGCTTAGACCCATAGCTGTTAGGCCGTGTGGTCCTGATAGGTTGATCTTATCTGTATTTCTAAGAGAAGAAAAGTACCACCTTCTAGAGGTGGGTCGACATAAGTGAAGCACAGGGCTGTTCATCCGACTGGTTTCCGATGGTGTGTCTGTTAAACGTTTCACAAGGTCAGCATATGTTGATTACAACTTTTACTTGTGATCATATAGCAGTGTTTGACATAATAGGGCTTTGGTTCGGCAGAGTGGGATGTATTGGCTAGAAGGCACACTGGTCTTTTTTAATGGAGGGCTAAACTGAGTGTCCTTTCCTCGTTCACTTCTCCCTACTCCTTGCAGACATTGCTTTAGGGGTATTTGATGTGGTGGTGACGGACCCCTCGTGCCCAGCCTCGGTGCTGAAGTGTGCTGAAGCATTGCAGCTGCCTGTGGTCTCACAAGAGTGGGTGATCCAGTGCCTCATTGTTGGGGAGAGAATTGGATTTAAGCAGCATCCAAAATATAAACACGATTATGTTTCACACTAAAGATTCTTGGTCAAACCAATTTTATTCCCTGCTATTGTGAAAACTGTGTTTTAACCAGGTTTAAGTGTCTTGTGTGTAACTGGGTTCTTTGCATGAATCTTGTACATAGTTTTATTTGTTGGACTTTTATGATAAAATAAATGTTGAATCTCTTTGGTTGTAGTAACTGGGATTTCTTAATGTTTCTTTGAGCTTAATCTCAGAACAAATGATAAACACGGCAACCTGAGATTTTCAAGAGGCTTGTTCACTTTAAGAAGACAGCTAGCCAAGGAACTAAAAATTTAGCAATGAACTTTTTCTGTGACATCATTGTCAGTTATCCCAGGCTATGCTTCCAAAAACTCAGTTTTAAAATAGGCGAGGGCCCAGATTAATAGTTATACCAAAAATTGAGTGGAACTGGGGACAGCTCTAAGTTTCTGGGCCATTAAGGAAAGAAATCTCCCTCCTCAGAGATGAGCTCACTAATAGCTGACCTGTGGCTACTCCCCACCCACCCAGAGGTGAAAGAGAACAAGACCAGTTGCTATGAATAGACAGTGATGATGAGCTTGAAGGCATGACTTCCTGTCAGATAGAGTAATGGTGGAAGTTCTAGTCAGAGGTACAGTATTACTATTGTCCCAGTTACTGGAATCTATTCCTTCCCTATCATCGTCACTGTTAATGAATGTCCTCTCATTCTCTGAACAGTGGTTCTTAACAGAAGAGGGAAATTGTTGACATAACAGTAAATATTTTAGGCTTGTGTTCATTTGGTCTGTCAAAACTATGCAACTTTGCTGTGACAGAATGAGAGCAACTGTAGATAATAGGCAAATGAGTGAGTGTGCCTGTGTCTCAGTAAGCATGTTCCCAAAGCACGCAGCAGGCCATAGGTTGCCAACCCTTGCTCTCAAGGGAGTGGTGAAGGGTCCTCTTTAGTTGGCAGTTTCAAGGAGGAAGGGTGTCACAGTGTGTGGCAGATAATGTGTCTCCATGAAGACCAGATTCAGTGACTACAAACTGAGGCTGCTGTACTCTTTTCCAGTACAGAGGGAGTTCAGGGAATATTTATTTCATTCACATTGATATGAAAATTAATGATTCCCAGTGATGGGCCATATGAGCACCTCAACTCCTATGGTTTGTGTACGGTGAGATAACTGGGCCAATAATTTTTGTATTTAAAATCCAATGATTTGACCTCTAGTTTTTCTTAATACATCTTCCTCAATGAAAAAGGCATTTTTCATTAGCTGGAACTATTCTTTTACCAGTCTGAAAGAATTCAAATTTACTGGCAAAGTTCTTCAGAGTCACAATTTTGTCAAAGATCTTTAAGGGTGGGAGGCCTCAATCATAAATTTTTGAAGGAAGAGATAATCTGTGTGGTTATAAATTACTCGGTACATGGAGAAGCAAGCTGATAGCCCTTTTGACTTATGCTTTTCTTAATTGGTGATAACATCCATGACCTATTTATAAACATAATTCTTTTTTTGCATATGAACTGAACCAATAACCATTTAACTTTCTTATCTCTATTTACTGCTGTGGCTCTCATACCTTGAACAGTAACTAGGTACATAGTAAATGCTAAATAAATCACTGTTGAATAAATGAACACACCCAACAGATGTTCTCAGTTAAAAGATCAGCCCTTCCATAGTCGTCACAGGGACAGCTGACCCTAGAGGTTTTCCTTAGTGGGAAGGTTAAGAATCCCCCTAAAATGGGGCAGTTACCTTCCTCATGGTAATGATGGGAAGGATCTGTACCTCTGGATTGCTTCTAGGAGAAAAAGGTAGAGGTTTCTCACCAGGCTGCAGACATTTGGTGAATGGCTAGAGAATGTGATGTCTGTTTTGAATCTTCTGTTACAGACTTGGGAACGTGGTGGGATGGACTGTTTTCAGTTTATGAATCAAAAATTTTCACATCCCGAAACTAAAAAAGAAAAAAGGAGTTTCAGTAAATACCATGCTTTCCCAAGATTGTCTTCAAAGAAATATGAAGCAGGGCAACCTGTGATCTAGAACAGGTAATGTCATCCTAACACTCAAATTGGTTCTTTGACTTCTGCTAAAATCACCTAGGGAAAAAACTGAGGACATCTTAGAGAAAAGAGGGCAATGGAGTGCTTTTCTAAATGGGAACAAGTCAGACCTCTGAGAAGCCGACTACCACAGAACCTCACTGTTAGATTAAAACAAGTTTAGAGCGAAAAGGGGGTGGTCACTTCCTTTCACAGATGTGGAAGCCAGGGGTCAGCAAATCACAGGGTCTACAGCTATGTAGCTAGTTCATGTCAGAACTGGGAGTGGAGGCCACACTACCTTCCAGCACAGCATGACCTAGCAGAGGACTTAAAAGTCCTCTTGCTGTCAGGCGTAATAGTGTTTTACTATAATAATGATTTTTACTGGAAAAGAAATCTCCATTAAAATGATTAAAGATGGTCAGACACACCCTTGTCTCTCTGAGCTGGCTAAAGTCACATCCTGTGATTCTACAATGCATTAAAAAGCCACACACACACACACACACACAAAGTCTACTGAGTTCCCCCAGGGTTGTTCCTACCTGCCTAGAGTTCCACCAGCTTGAGTATAGTATTTGTTATAATCCAGTCGTAACAATAGTTGAGCCAAATCTGAGTTGATCTGATGATTGCGGACACTGGAGAGAATCTTGAATAGGAGTGAAGACTGGCGGCTGAATCCCTGCAGAGGGAAGGACTTCAGCTGTCACCCCTTAAACTCGCCAGCTTTCCATGCCAGAGAGGGAGCTGGAGTTCCTTGCAAAAAGCCTTGCTCAGAATTCTGCAGAATCACTTGGCCTTCCCACATTCACATTTCTATTAGCTCCTAAAATGTCTTGGCTTCTTAGTACCAAGTTCATAAAGTACAAGGCATCCTATGAAAGCATTTTCTTTTTAGTAGGAATTTAATAGCTGGTTCCAAATTAATATATTTGGACACGTACTGGGGTTGGGGAGAGCTTGTTTTTGTCACAGGGAGCTAATTAAGTTATAATTACAAGTAAGATGGGGAGTTAGTTCAGGGGAATAAGGAGGTGGATGTGAGAAAGTGAGCACAAAGCCAGTGCATACTTGGTGGGCTGAAGGAACTATTCAGAGCTAAACTATTTTTGAACACTGTGGTGGTACATTAATCACTCAATCAACTGATACCAACATTTTTATCGTTGTATATTGTTATTTCTGTGTGTATATATTGGGGAAATGCTTTATTGACTCGGGAGAGATCATGACTTCTCCATGGGAACACCCACCTTAATCCTTTGGACAAGGCAGCAGTGGCCAGGCAGACTCACCTTCACGAGAATGCTCAGCTGGGCAGCTCCACGCTCATCCAGGGGGCCCAGATTCTGGCTGACCAGAGAACAGAAACTGTGACAGAGCTCTAGGATTTCATTCAGGCAGTGAAATACCTACCCAGGAAACAGAGTTGGCATTAGAAAAAGGACGATATATCTGTGAAATGAAAGATTTGGGAAAGTGGTCTTAACAGCTGCCCTCCGTCATCTGACCTCAGGATAGACCCTGCCACTTGCAAGGCCAGCTGGCCCTTCACTGTAAAATGTGCAGAACAGACTTCCCCTCCTGGCACAGCTGCGTTCTTCTTAGTTCCCTTGTGCAAAACTTCCACTCTAGCCATACTCAACTAGTCATTCTCTTAGACCTGCAGAGTGTGCTCTTGCCTCTGAGCTATGCGTGTTGTCCGTGTCTGGGATAGACCCACTCTTCAGTGAAGCACTCCTTCCCCACTGTTGCCTTTAGGGGTCCCCCACTTCTCTACGCTATAGTATCTGTACTGTTCACTTGGCAATTGTTCAGACCACCTGTGTTGTTAATTGACCTTTATATGTATATATGTCTTGTTTCTCCAACTAGATTGTGAGCTCCTTAAGGGCAGGGCCATGACTTATACCTCTTTGTATCCCCAGTGCCTTGCATATAGTAAGCATTCAATAAAGACTTAATGATAACCTGATCTAAGACTCTGCTTTTCCCCAGGGATATACCCATACCATGCAAAGACAGTGTCTGCCTATCACAGTGGTTTGTTGTTTTAAATTCACAAAATCCTTTGGAATGGGATCTGTATACTTCATTCTGCCTAGATGTAATAGTCTCAAACACCAGAACAAAAAGATGTCTGTACCAACTGTAGTGTGGTACATTGAGCAGTAACAACTCATTTGTATTGGAGATCAAGTACAACCATTGTACTAGAAGCTACAAGGGGTCATTTCAGTCTTCTTGCTTTTAACCCTGGAATTAAAACCATCTTGTAAGTCAGGTGTAGTGGCAGGAGGATCATGAGTTCTAGGCCAGAAGCACCTGTGTAACTTGCAAGAACCTGTCTTGAAATAAAAAGTAAAAAATGGGCTGAGGATGCAGCTTCAGTGGTAGAGCACTTGCAAACACATGTATGAGGCCCTAAGTTCAACCCCCCAGTACCACAAAAAAACAACAAAAAAACCCCCTAAAAACAAAAATAACAATTTTTATTAGCTTTAAGAAATAATGGTACCTACAGCCCACTCCAGGAATTCTAATTTAAGTGCTCTCAGGGGCCCAGATTTTTTTGTTGTTGTTGTTTATGGTAAGCGGTGGGGAAGGGTTTGAACCCAGGGCCTCTTGTGTGATTTGCAAGCATTCTACCACTGAGCTGCATGCTTAGCCCGGTTTTTACTTTTTGAGACAGGGTTCAGTGAATTACATAGGCTGTCTCTGGAACTCACAGTCCTGCTTCAGCCTCCCACGTCCCTGGAGTTACAGGCCTGTGTTACTGCACCCAGCTGGGTCCTAGATTTTTAAAAGGTTCCAGATGATTCCAATGTGCAGCCCAGGTTGAGAATAACTGCAATGAAGGAGATATATATATACTTACAGACAGACATACTATTTGAGTCGTCTGTGAAAACAACTTTCAAATGACTGGTCAGTTCTAGTTCAACAAATATCTAAGAAAGAGAACTCTATGCTCATTGGCTTTCTGTAGTGTCAGAATGATTTTTAAATTTAAGTCCTTCCTTCTGCTGGGAGTGGTGGCACATGCCTGTAATCCCAATAATTTGGGAAGTGGAGGCAGGAAGATCACAAGTTCAAGGCCAGACACAGCCTGGATAATTTAGTCAGATCCTGTCTCAAGATTTAAAAAACAAAACAAAACAACAACAACAACAAAAAAGGATGGGGGCAGTTGAGTATGGTAGAGCATATCTATAATCTCAGTACTCAGGAGTCTGGGACAGGAGGATTGGCACATGTATGAGGCCAGCCTGGTCTACACAGCAAGTTTGTGGATGGCCTGGGGTATACAGTAAGATCGTGTCTCAAAAAAACCCAAAAAATTAAAAATTAAAAAGAAGCTACAGTGCAGTTCAGTGGTAGAGTGCTAGCAAAGTATGCGCAAAGCCTAGGTTCAACCCTCCTACTAATAACAAAAAAACCAACTAACCAGCAGCAGCAACAACAACAACAAAAAAGAAAAACCTTCCTTGTGAGGGTTAAATACTTAACTCTTTTATCTTTATAGCTGTTTACCACACTATTATTTCAGAAATTCAAAGACATTCCAGTTCTCTCTCGTTTTACATTGTAAGTTGTTAAAGATGTTTAAAAATGGAGCTGAACAGGTGTTTAATGAGAGTTTCCTATCCTGTCAACCCAAAGTGCCTAAGAGAACAGTCCTGGAAGCAGTCTAAGGAAACCAACCAACTGAACTTACAGGTTTCAGCAAGATAAAGGACTGAGCCAGCAAGTTACTCAGGAAGTGGTCATGAGCCAGTCGGATGCTTTCAAAGTCTCGTGTAGAATTGATTTGGTGGAGCAACTGTGAGAACTGAGATTCCAGCACATCCACCTGATAGACAGTTACACAAGTAATTTTTTAGCATCTTGCATATTCTGAGCACTCTATTTTAGCCTGTCCAGTGTCTTAACAGGCTAACATAAAAACTCTTTGCCCCTTCTCATCTTCTTCCTTTCAACCAAACCATTTTAAGGCTAACCAAAGACATGCTTATGTTGCCTAGCCTTGTAGGAAGTTATTTGTGTAATTTGTTTCCTTTCCTCTTCTTCCATTTCCTTTATACTTTTATGGTCCCCTTTTTCTCTTCTCTTTTCTCTCTTCTCATCTCTTCTCTTCTCTTTTCTTTTCATCTAGGGATTGAACCCAGAGTCTTGCACATGGTAGGCAAGTACTCTATTGCTGAACTGCATCTCCAGTCTCCAGAGGCCTGGGATTGCAGGCGTGTAGCACCAGACCAAGCTGTGTAATTCTTTACTGCCTCAAATATCTTAGCAGACCACTCTCCCCTGCTCCAACCTAATCCACTCATGCCATATCTCCTCTACTGATTGACTTGATTTAGTCCTAGAGCCTTCCAGATGTTCTAGCAAACAGTAAGGGGCAAAACAACAATAAACAACTCATTGCTGAAAAGGATCTTCACTCCAAAGATTTCCACTTTTCTTTTAAAATGCTCTCAAAAAACATGCCTAATATAACCCCTGAGTTTTCTCAACTCCCCAGCATCCTACCAAATATAGGATTGTAGACCCTTTTTAGTAATCTCCTGTTGACCCAGATTTCTTTTCATACTCCTTCCTTCTACTCATTCCTCAGAACATACCTGGAGGTAGTACTGAAGATTATCTACCAAGAAGGCCATGTGGTTTCTTAGGCGCCACTTGACTGCGTCTGTCTGGTTGGACTTGAGGTGCTTGCGCTGCATTTGTAAGGCCCAGCAGTGCTGCAGTTCAGCTTGGACCCTGCGCACACTCAGTAAGTACTTGAAAATAACATTGTATCTAGGACAGAAACATCAGGTTATTTGAGATACAAACTACCCTCATATCCCTCCATATCAGAGACACTTAAGATTTTGTGCTACCCACCTCTCCCCAAAAAAGGCAGGAAGGAAAAGAATGGCTAGAGACGTGGACAAATACATTATATTATTTATACAATAAAGTATTATATACCAGTAAAAAGGAATGAACTTTCAGTTACATAAAAAAATTGTAAAACTCTTAGCAATATAATTTTAAATGAAAGGTAAATCCCAAAAGATTACATAGAGCCTTTTTTCTTTTCTTAGTACTAGGGTTGAACCCAGGGCCTCACACATGCTTTCCAAGTGCTCTACCACTAAGCTGTACCCCTATCCCATTGTTCACTTTTTATTTTGAGTCAAGGTCTCGCTAAGTTACTCAGGCTGCTGCCTCTGGCCTCAAACTTGTGCTCCTCCTGCCTCCAACTCCTGAGTTGCTGAGATTATAGGCGTGCACCACCACACCCAGCACATAGAGCCTTTTAAATAAGCAAAAAACAAAACGAAACCACAACCTTTTTGTGGAATATATGTAGATATAAAACTATAGAAAAAGGATAAAAAGTCCATGGTATTTATGGTATTAGATGGCTTGGATTGAGAAAGACAAAGGGACAGGACGTGAGAGGAAGGCCAGGCATAGACCAATCATAAGAATGTTATAAACCAAGGGTTATGAGAATTCTGATTGTCCCTGGAGACCAAAGGTAAGACAGCTTCCCCTAGTGAGAGCACACTCCTGCTTAGTGCTGATACCCGGGACTGAGATGACACGGGAAAAGCAGCTGCTTTCTGGTAGAAATGGAGCCATTTATTGTCATAGTCAGGCTAGCAGACCAATTCCACTCAATTTTAAAAATGTTCTACTTTCATATTCAAGTAGACCTCTGTATACTGATTTAAACAAACCTAACAAAACAGTTCTTTAAAAGTTACTGGGGAAATTTCAGTGTAGACTGGATTAGATGACAAGGGATTACTGTTAGTTTATGGGGTTTGATAACAGCCTTGTAGTTAAATTGAAAATATGCCCTTTTAAATTGCATAGTAACGTAGGGAGAGAAATGCAATAAGTGGCATAATGGTGGTGGTTACTGAGGCTGGATAATGAGGACATGGGCTTCTGCTGCAGTCCACGTTTTTGTTTATGTTTGGAAAGTTTTATAGTAAGTTTTAAGAGTATGCCTAGATTTCTTTAAGGGTTAAGCCCACATCAGGTGAGGAGGTAAGCAGATTGCGGGCTGTGGAGCTTTGGAGGCTCTAGACAAGATCTGTGCAGCTTGCTTCCCTGGGCTGCGGCTCTCAGGCGTTTCCCTGAACCAGCCTTGTTTTCCAGCTGATGCCCAGTCTGTCATACACTAAGCTTCCAAATCCTAACACAGTGGACGAGGGCTGTGAAGAACAGAGAGGACGAAGGGAGGCAGTCTTTTTGTTTCCCTTTCCTCCATTCTTCTGGACACTCTGAGCATGATGACTTCCCTCCTCTTTCCCGAGGAGAACTGTGCTGCTCCCATCTTCTTTCCCAAGAGCTCTGCTTTCCCTCTGGCATGGGTCTCAGCCAGGCAAAGCAACAGCACTGCACAGGCCAGCATGGTAAACACCAAGGCTGGTATCATACCACCCTGGTCCAGGCCTTCATCCTACCCACTTAGCTTGGCTGCCCTCTTGCCTTTCCCTGGAGGTAAGGAGGTAACCTCCCTAGTGGCTAAAATCCAGAGCAAACATTCAGGCCAGGGGATTCTTCCAGGTGCATCAGCCAAAAAACTACAGAAGTTAGGGAGGAAACTTGTCGAGTCTGATGGAATGGTCAAGCACCAAACTCTCAGTGTAGCACCCGAGACCACATTTTCCAGAGGACATAGACTGGCAGCCGACAAACTCTTATTTGGTGAATTAAAAAAAAAAAGAAAAAGAAAAAGAAAAAGAAAATTATGATTTTAAGGGCTGTATACCCTGCCCTTCATTCTAGTTCCCACTGCTTCCTACTGCCTCCTGCCTGTGGGCTCCCATATTAATTAATGTGGCCCACCTGCCTGAGGGCACATGAATCTGATAATTCCGAGTTATGGTGTTAGAGCTGGTAGGCATGGCTCTCTTGCTCCCATCAATTCTCCTGCTAATCCCTTCCCCTGGAAGTAAGGTGGGCAGTTTTGACCTGTGACAAACTTAGAAACACTCACTTTTCCAAGACAGCTGGGGTGAAGAGAATGTGCAGAGGCCACTGCACTTTGTAGGAAAGACCCAGCGCAGCCCAGCCTGATGCGGGGGCTTCCCGGGGGGAAGTTTCCCGAGAAGGCCCCTCTCTTGCCTGAGAAGCATCTGCTATAATCAAGAAAAGAAATGGAGAAATGACAACTTGGTTAATAGACCAGGAAGTCAACGAGGTGCATGACGTTCATGAAATGAGAGCCCAGTAGAGTTGGTAGTGGCACAGCATAAAATGGACTAAAGGCAGAGAGTGAGGAAACTTCTATGAGACGATGTCTTGGGAGGTCTCTTAGAGATCTTTTTTTAGCCTTGAAGCCTGTTTCTGTTAGGTATCCTCAAGGCAGATTCAACTCACACTGACCCTAAGTACAGCAAGATGAAACACAGCCCAACACTGTGCCACGCACACCATCTTTTTATGTTTGAGCCATTGTTGCCCCATGTTTCTTCTAATTTTGAGTCTTTGCCACACCAGCAAAAGGTGGTCCCAGGAGCTTTGCTCCATTTCCATCATTAAGGTCGACTCTACTTTGAGGAGGCAACTCTTCCCTAGTTATTTCCTGAATGCCTTCCAGCCGGGGGGGCTCATTTTCTGGCACTACATTTGATAGTGCTTCTCTCTTATTCAATAGCTGATTGTTTTGGGAGTGGGCTGCCTGGTCCTTCTCCCCGGTCTGTTGTAGTCTGGAAGCTCAGCTGAAGCCTGTCCACCATGGGTGGCCCTGCTGGTATCTGAAATACCAGTGGCATAGCTTTCAGCATCACAGCAACATGCAAGCCCCCCAACACAAGCTGAGAGACACGTGGGCGTTGAAGTCTGGAGGCTGGAAATAAATAAACAGGGAACACTCTGGAAAGCATGACAAAAATAAAAACCCAAAAGCAAAAACAAAAAAACCCTATGGCCTTGGCATCTCACTTTACCTCTCTAGACTTCCCTTTTCTCTTATAGAAAATAAAGATATACTAGGTGATTTCTAAGGTCAAAAATTATACTGCTTCCATGTCAAGGAACAGCAACACATAGGACCCCACAGTATGACAATGAAAAAAAGAAGACCCTCAACTAGATGGATTGGCACTGTGGCTGCAACAATGGGCTTAAACACAGGAAATATCACATGCCTGGCACAGTGTCAGGGAGTGTTTGGTTCTGTTGTACATAGGGTTGCTATGAGTCACACCTGACTTGACAAAACCTAGCAATGACAACATCATGATGGGACAGAAGCAGAGAGAAGGAAATGGATGATGACCTGAAAGAGCAGAAGACAGTCAAGAAAAAAGGGCAAACCTTTGTGTTCCTTTCCATGATACTCAATTGTCAAGTGCAAGAGAGGGAGAAGGTTGTCATCATCTAGGAGTACCTTGTGCGCTGACTGTTGAAAGGCCACATTCACATCTGCAACAAAGAACACCGGGGCTAACACCAATGTTAGCAGCAGGGTGCAGAGGACATCTGTTGCTTCTGCCTGACCAGGTGTCATTTCTCCTCCTCCTCGTTGGGAAACAGATGCCTGAGAGAATCATGCCTGCCCAGTACCCTTCATGGAGCGCCCGTCGGGGGACAATACCTGATCATCAGGTAGGCATGTGAGCCAGGCATGACCAAATGGAATGTAATACTTCCCCTTGTGATTATATATTTTTAGGGATATGAATGTGACCTGAGCCAGGACAACCGAGAGGCTCTATAGACTCTAAAATTAGAGTGCATCTCTCTTTTTTTTTTTTAAATAAGCAGAGATTTAGTAAGATGTAAGCTTGGCAAGAGGCTATCTGGCTACCACTCAAAACCACCCTGAGAAGAAAGACTAAGGGGAAAGATGAAAAGAGACTAAGTACTGAAGGCATCATGTGCCCCACTGGATCAAACTTGACTTAAAGCCATCACAACTCTAAGCTTTTCAGTTAGGAGAATCAATTTGTTTCTCCTTTTTATTTTCTTTGGTTAAGTGAGTCTGAATTGGGTTTTTTAGTACTCGCAACCCCAAAATAATTATTTAACAATAGAGGATGCCTACTGTTTCATTAAGTAAGAAAAACAATAAACCTGTATTTTTTTTTCATTCCAATTTTTTTGGCTTTGATCCCCACTCACCTCTCTTCATGTAGTCTGAATGGGACTAGCCATTAACTGGTCAAGGGTAGACACTCTGCTAAGCTAGGCATAGCCTAGAGTCTGCCCTCTGACTCCTTCAGTGATAGGAATGTGATCTGGGCTAGGCCAAGTAAAACTTTCCCTAGAATTCTCTAAATTGCTACCAGAGAGAGTCCAGGTTTGGTTCCTTCCGTAGGGGGCACCAGGAGGCATGCTCCTGACGGTGCTTGTTGTTGTTAGGTGCCGTCCAGTCAGTATCCGACTTATAGTGACCCTGCGTACAACAGGTGAAATACACTATTGTCAGTGCTTCTCTGCTGTTCATAGGGTTTTAAATGGCGGATTGTTCTCTGGAGTGGGTTACTGGGTCCTTCTCCCCAGCACCTGGTGTTCCTAGGTGGTCTCCCACCCAAGTACTAACCAGGCCCAACCCTGCTTAGCCCCCGAGATCCGACAGGATCAGATGCCACAGGGCTATGGCTGCAGTTGATGGTGGTTAGTGTCATCAAAGAATGCACAAGAAACACAGACGAGACATGATGAAGAGGGAGAAAGAATCCTGATAGCATCCAAGTCCCTAGTTCCAGTTGTTCTGAGGCCTAGTTATACCCAAACCCCACTGCAATTTTAGATCTAACAGCAAACAAATTCTGCTTTTCTAACTGGCCTAGCCCTTGGGGGCTGGGATTTAGCTCAGTTGGTAGAGTGCTGCGCTGAGGTCCCGAGTTCAATTCCCAGCACCGCAAAAATGGGAGAAGGGCCTGGCAATCCACTCCCAAGACAATCCCGAACAGTCAGCAATTGAAAACTCAATAAGGGTCACTATGAGTTGGATACAGACTTGACGGCACCTAACAACAACAACAACTGGCCTAGCCCAGGTTAGGTTTATGCTGTTCATAACCTAAAGAGTCCTAATAAAGTAATACAAGTCACAGGAAATCCCAATATGCTCTATGAAATAGATACGCTGTAATCCGATGAGATAAAATACCTGGTGGGAGGGCCTGCACTATCTCCTCCAGGAAGGGTCACAGTGCTAAGGTGCTGCTCCTAAGACCTCAGTGTGAAGCCTACCTGAGAGGCCTGTCCATCTTTGGAAACTGCTCTGTAACTCACCAGGCTGCTCATATACTGAGCAGGCAAAAAGGATCAGCAGCAGCCAAGAAATACCCTGCCACTTCAGTAAGCTGGTCATTCTCAGGGCCACAGGGCAATTACCATGCTCCGTTACAGCAGTGGGTGGCGTTTTTAACATGTGCTGAGCTGTGTCGATGAAGGCCTGAAACAGTTCTCCTCGTCCCAGAAGGTAAAAGTCTTTAATGATCTGAGGAAAGAATTTCGATTTAGAATTATGTGAAGCAGGGACAGGAGGTCCTCACAATCCTGAGGAAATTACACATACAGAGAGTGGCAAAAAATGTATGCACATTTTAAGAGAGGAAAAACTATTAAAATTATAATACTCAGTATTTGTCAATAGCCAAAGATGAATACAAGAAATGTTTGACTTCTGCAAATATAAGGGGTTCTCAGCATGGTCACTATAGCAGAAGCAGCAGGACCTGAGCTGTGCGAGGCTTCCTAGATCTTCCCTCATGCACACCACACACACTACAGTGTCTCAAGCTTATCATGAATGTGTGCAGTTGTTAGGTATAGTGGAGGTTCTGTCTTACTGACTTCTCCAATGTCATCGTACTTTTACAACATCCTCAGATTTCAAATACCACTTCAAAATGGACTGTGCTCCTTGAATGACAACCATGATTCTGCTATTTTCTTTGACTGTCCTGCCAGGCACATGGTAACACTGGCCTTCATTTGATTAACACCATCTTTTGAGCCAATGTCATAGTACATATTGCTACCGCAATTCAACTCTACTTCGAAAAATATTACATGGATAACACAACTTCAAATGTGCATACATTGTTTGGCACGCCCAGTATAATTTCTAATCTTATAAGCCCGAAGGAGATAGGCATTTGGCATTTTAAAGAAGCACAGTCTAGCGGGGTGGGGTGGTGCCTGCCTGTAATCCCAGCAGCTGGGGAGGTGGAGGCAAGAGGATCGCAAGTTCGAGACCAGAGGCAGTCACGTAATTTAGCAAGACCCTGTCTCAAAAGGCCAAAAAAAAAAAAAAAAAAAAAAAAAAAAAAAGGGGGGGGGGGGGGGGCCTGGGGGTGCAGCTCAGTGGTCCAGCACTTGTAAAGCATGCAGGCACGAGGCCCTGGGTTCAACCTCCAGTACCGGGGGAAAAAAAAAAAGAAGCACAGTCAGCAGTTCCTCATAGCTGGATGACTTGTTTGTATTTAGTTAGTATTTATTCAATGGCAACGTAATTATATGAGAAGAAGGTAAACTCTCAAATCTTTGTAATACAGCAGATTTGTAGCAATTTCCTCTCAAGTAAGAACAAATGAGTCTACCATGGAATTCTGGGTGGAGGCAACCAGCCCCCTCAGGAAAGGTTAAAACTGGGTAAGAACTGAAAGAATATCTAAGTTACTACCTTTAGCTGACCCAGTAAATCTGATTCTTCTACCATCAGCTTCCAGAGATGCTGCGAAAAGAACCAAGAACAGGGGACAAAAGTTCATTACAGTGAAAATGCCTGCAAACCATGGTTCTGCACAAATCTAGCAGTGTTTGGGAAACAAATACTCATCATGACCCTGTTAAGTTAATCCCAGTAACGAACAGTTGAAAGTAAAACAAAAAAAAAGTAAAAAGAAAAAGGGAAGAAAATGTTCTGAAATTAGTAGTAATAGATGTACAACACTACAAACATACTAAAAAGCCCTGAATTGGATAGAATGTTGAATATTATGTGAATTTTAACCTCAATAAAAACTAAAATTTAACTTAAAAGGATGAATGTAATTTATCACATTAAAGCTTAAAGTAAGAGAAAAACCATGTGATTACCCAAACAGACGCAGAAAAAGCATTTGATAAAATTCTACATTTGTTCATGACTTCAAATGGGAAAAAGGAAGGAAGGAATAGAAGGAAACGTCTTCATTCTGATAAAGGATATATAACAAAAATCTACAGCAAACTATTTGATGATGAAACCTTAGAAGAAATATGTTAAAAGCCATTCAGTATTGTACTAAAGACTGCCACTGCGGTAAGAGAAAACGTGTGTGTGCATGTGTGTGTAAAACTGGGAAAAAACACTCCCATTACTCACATATTGTCACTATCTATGTAGAAATTCCAAGAGAACTGATGTATACAGCATTAGAACTAGTAAGAGAATTCAGCCAGGTTGATAACTAAGATACAGAAATCAAGTTCATAACAGCATGAAAGGCAAAGCCCTGTTTCAGAGGCTGGGTGTGGTGGCTCACACCTGTAATCCCAGTACTCAGGAGGCTGGGCCAGGAAGGTGGACCTAAGTTTGAAGCCAGGCTGGTCTACACATCAAGTTCCAGGCCAGCCTAGGCTACACAGTGAGACCCTAAAAAAAAAAAAAGAAAAAGAAAAAAGAAAAAAACCACCACCAAAAAAGGGTGGTTCAGAGTGCTGGGGTTCCCTACCCTGGAGCTCAGCCTCTCCTCTCTGTCTCATAGGAACTGACACAGATAAGGAACTGGCCTTTGACCTTTATCCAGTACACATCACTAGATGATATAATTGACATCCCCAGGGGAAGATAAGCTCACAGGTCAACATAGTTAGACATGTGAAGGGTGAAAGATATAATACACCAGACAACATTACCCATGCAAAGCACTAGTTTTAGAAGAAGCGCTGTATGGATGGATGTCTCCTAACACTGAGGGTCTTTTTGTTTTGTTTTATTTTCTGTTTTCCGGTACTCAGGGACTGAACCCAGGGCCTTGAATGTACTTTGCAAATGCTCTGCCACTGAGTTGCATACCCGCCTATTTTTTATTGTTTATCTTGAGACAAGGTCTCACTAAGCTACACAGGCTGCCTCTGGCCTCAAACTCACAATCCTCCTGCCTCCACCTTCCAAGTCACTGGGATTACAGGAGTGCATCACTATGCCTGGACAGCATTGAAGAACTTGTTACCACAGTGCCACAGTGGCTAAGAGGTATTTATTTACTTACTTTATTTTTGTCCGTTGTGCCTGTCCTCGGCTCAAGGAAAGTTTTTTTTTTTTTTTTGAAATGTGGTCTAGCTTATATAGCCCAGAATGGCCTAGAACTCACAATCTTCCAGCCTTAGCTTCTCCAGTGCTAGGATTACAGGTGTGTGCCACCACGCCTGGTTAAGGAAGCTTTTTAACCCAAGGTTCTGCTCCTTCTCTGAAGAAGTTCACATCCCGTCACTGGTAGATGCAAGGATACATGGCCTAGCCCTCTTCAGCCTCAACTGGGGACAGGTCTGAAGGGCCATTCTAGCTTCAGAGCTCTGCAGGGGATTGGCTGAGGCTCCTGCTGCAACTACATTGCAGCGTACCCCCTCACTTCTTGCAAATAAATCTTAGTCTCACAATGTTTCCTGGGAAACCTGACCTACAACAGAAGCCAAGAACCTAACGTACTCTTGATAAAGATGCTTAAAAAGGGAGCTGGGTGCAGTGATGCGTGCCTATAATCCCAGTGACTCGGAAAGTGGAGGCAGGAGGATCGCAAGTTCAAGGCCAGAGGCAGCCTCAAAACTTAGTGTGACTCAAAATAAAAAATAAAAAATGGGCTGGGGGTGCAGCCCAGTGGCAGAGCACTTGTTAAGTATCTATGAAGCCCTTGTTGTTTTTAGGTTGTGTTGAGTTGGGTCCGACCCCATGCACAACAGACGAAAGAGGCACTGTATCTGACCGTGCATCTCTGCTATTCATAGGGTTTCAATGGCTGATTGTTTCAGCAGTGGGCTTCCAGGTCCATCTCCCATTTTTTTGCAGTGCTGGGGATCGAACCCATGGTCTCAGAGTGCATGAAGCAAGCACTCTACCAACTGAGCTAAACCCTAGCCTCATGCGTGAGACCTTAGTTTAAAAAAAAAAAATGCTTTAAAAAGATAACAGCATCTTGCTCCTGCCCCTGATGGTCTGGGATCAGGGTCACAGGGATGCAAAGATAGCTTCCTAGACCTTTATTGATCATGCTGTCCTGGGGGTACTTTCTGCCACCGCCACAGTGGACCCCATCTGAATAACGCAGCCTTCCTAGGACCAGAGGTATTACAGGCAACAAGGATCTTTCACACAGGGCAGCCAAGTCTTGCCCCTGTACCACCTCTTCCTGAATATGGAGGAAAAGTATGTCTTGGGCTGATCCCTGAGGAATTCTTCCAGTTCCTTTATCCTAAAACTGGTGTGACAGGTCCTTACATGCTTGGGCTTATCTTATATTATCTATCCAAAGAAATACATGTGATTACCACAGACACCTTCTTGACCATATCAGTAGTACAGCTACTTCTCTATGCAATTAAAAAATATGGTGCCTCTGTTGGCAATAACAGCAATATAAGTATACAAAAATAAAACAAAAAGAACCAGGTTCCTTGAACAATTAGATATCCACATGAAAAAATTAAAACTTGATCCATACCTTCCACTGCAGAGAAAAATTAACTCAAAATGATCATAGACTAAAATCTTTGTGACCTTGGGTTAGGGAAAGTTTTTTTTTTTTTTTCTTTCTTTCAGTACTGGAGATTGAACCCAGGGCCTCACACTTGCATGCTCTGCAAGTGCTGGACCACTGACCTATACCCCTAGACCATTTTTTTACTTTTTGAGACAGGGTCTCTCTAAATTACACAGACTGCTTCTGGTCTCAAACTTGCGATCCTCCTGCCTCCGCCTCCCGAGCCACTGGGATTATAGGCATGCACCACCCCGCCTAGCAGGGAAAGATTTCTTAGACACAACAGATGTAATCATAAAATTTAAAATATGAAAAATTAGACCTCATCAAAATTAATATCTTCTGCTACTTAGAAGAGATCATTGAGAGAATGAAAATAGATGTCACAGATTGTGACAAAGGAAAACACTTATAAATCACATATTTCATAAAGGACTTATATCCATAATATATAAAGAACTCTCAGCCAGGTGTGGTGGTGCATGCCTATCATGCCAGCCGTTCAGTAGGATGAGGCCAGTTTGAGGCCAGAGGCAACCAACACAACTTAGTGAGACCCTATCTCAAAATAAAAAATTAAAAAGGGCTAGGATATAGCTCAGTGGTGGAGTGTCCTGGGTTAATCCCCCTAGTACTGCCACCAAAAAAAAAGAAAAGAAAAGAAAAAAATTCTCAAAATTCAGTTGTAAGGAAGCAAGACAATAAAAACCAGCAATGAAGTACCTGAAATAATGTTCATAATATTAGTCATTGGGGGAATGCAATTCAAACTACAAAGGAACAACCCAAACTATGATCACATGCATTGGTTCACACACTGTACATTCAATGGAATACTACTAAGCAGTAAAATGGAATACCCTATTGATAAATGCAACACAGATTCAGCTGAAAATAATCATGCTGAGTAAAAGAAACTTGATCCTAAGAGTGTGCACTGCAGCATTTCGTTTCCTTTTTATTTGCAGGACTGGGGGATGGAATCCATGGCCTCACTCATGTTTTGAAAGCACTCTACCACTGAGCTGCACCCCAGCCCACTTTTTACCTCTTGTTTCGATACAGAATCTCACTGAGTTGCACAGGCTGCTTCTGGGCTGAACATGCAATCCTCCTGCCTCCCCCTCCCAAGTTGCTGAGATCACAGGTATGTGCCACCATGACCGGCTAATTTCATTTTTAACAACTGTAGAAAATACAAACTAATCCACAGTGATGGAGGGCAGATCAGTTGTTTAGGGACCAGAAGGGTAGGAAGGCTGGGATAAAAGCTTAGAGGTCGAAAATAAAGGATGAAAGGAAGATAATATTAGGTAAATATGATCCAAAAGAGAGCTGGACAGTGAGTGATCTCTACAATAAATAAAATTTAAATCCAAAATATATATCATATATGCCATAGGTGATACAGAAGGTATTATATATACATGAAAGGAAAAAGAGCTATGTCACATATGTGCACATGGCCTAATATATAACCTTAAAATAAGCAATTAGTCTACATGTAAAAATCTACATTCAACACAGAACATAAATTTTCTGGGCACATGCAGAATGATTAAAGGCAAAAAATCAGATTCTGCATTAGCCTATAAAGGAAGCTACACTAAATTCCAGTGAACCAGTCTCATACAGACTATGTTCTCCAAATATACTGTCATAAAATTAAAGCAATTCCTTGGTTACAAAGAAAATCATAAAGAGCATTAAAGAATTACTTAGGCTGTGTGTGGCGTCGCATGCCTATAAACCCAACCCTGGGGAGGCGGAGGCATGAGGATCAACATGAGTTCCAAAGCCAGCCAGGTCTACATAGTGAGTTCCAGGTCAACCTGGGCTACTCAGTGACACCTTATCTCAAAAAAAAAAAAAAAAAAACCCAAGAAAACAAACAAAAGAATTACTTAGAACCAAATGATAATGAAAACATTATATGCCAGAAATGTGTGGGATACAATCAGAACAATATGTAAAGTTCTTATATATACTTCTTAGAAAATAAAGGTTAAAAATAAGGGAGTCAAGCTTTCAATTTGGGAAAAGAATAACTCAGAGAAACAACTGATACCACAGATATAAAAAAGCTTATTAGAAATTACTGTGAACAACTATAGGCCTACAAATCTGACAGCCTAGGAAAAACAGACAAATTCCTAGACACATACATGTAAACAAGACTGAACAGACAAGTTAATAATGAGATTGGATCAGTAATTAAAAACCTCTCATCAAAGAGCCTAAGACCAGATGGCTTCACTGCCAAATTCTGCTAAACATTTAAAGAAGAACTAAAACCAATTCTCCTTAAATTATTCCAAAAAACAGAAGAGGAAAGAATTCTTCCAAACACATTCTATAAGGCTAGCATTAATTACCCTGGTACCAAAACCAAATAAGGGCACAATAATGAATGAAAACTATAGGCCAATAGCCTTGATGAACACAGATGCTAAAATCCTCAACAACAAAAACATTAGCAAACTAAATTCAATAGCACATCAAAAAGATTATTCACCATGATCAAGTAGGATTCATCTGAGGGACTGTTCAATATATGCAAATCAATGTGATAGACCACACAAAACGAAGGACAAAAATCACATGGTCATCTCCTTTGATAAAAATTCAACATTCCTTCATGATAAAAACAATGAAAAAATTAGGCATAGAAGGAACATACCTCAACATAATAAAGACTATTTATAATAAGCCAAGGGCTAACATTATTGTGAACAGGGAAAAGCTGATAACTTTCTTTCTAAGATCTGGAATAAGGCAAGGATGCCCTTTTCACCACTTTTAGTCAACAGAGTTCTGGAAGTTCTATCCAGAGCCAACACCAAGAAAAAGAAAGGGCACCCAAAATGGGAAAGAAGAAGCCAATCTGTCACTGTTTGCAGATGACATGATCTTATATAAAAAAAAATCCATTAAAAAAAATATTGGAAGCTGGGCACAGTGGCTCAAGCCTGTAATCCCAGAGACTTGAGAGGTGGAGGCAGGAGGATCACAGGATTGAGGCCAAAGGCAGCCTGCATAACTTAATGAGACCCTGTCTTTAGATAAAAAATTAAAAACATGGGCTGGGGGTGCAGCTCAGTAATAGAGCACTTACAAAGCATGTGTGAGGCTCTGGGTTTAACCCCCAACTACCGAAAATAAATAAATAAATAAAATTTTTAAATGGTCTGAGGGTGCAGCCCAGTGGTAGAGCACTTGCAACATATGTGCAAGGCTCTGGGTTCAACTCACAAGTACTGCAAAATAAATCAAAACAAATAACTATTGAAATAAGTGAATTTAGCAAAGTTGTAGGTCCAAAATCAACATACAAGCATCAGTAGGGTTGTTATATGTCAATAACAAATTATCTGAAATAGAAATTAAGAAAGCAATCCCATTTACAATAGATCCCCAATATAAAATACCTAGGAATAAATTTAACCAAGGAGGTAAAAGATATCTACAATAACAATAAAACACTGACAAAAACAACAGAAGTAGACACAAAAAGGTGGGAAGACAGCCTGTGTTCATGGATTAGAAGAATCAATACTGTTAAAATATCCAGACTGCCCAGAGTTATGTATAGACTCAATGCCACCTTTAACAAAATACCAAGGACATTCTTCATAGAACTAGAAAAAGCAATTCTAAATTCAAACGAACCATGAAAAATCCCGAATAGCCAAAGCAACCTTCAGCAAAAAGAACAAAGCAGGCAGCATTATACTACCTGACTTCAAAACATACTATAAAGCTGTAGTCATTAAAACAGCATGGTCCTAGCATAAAAACAGACACACAGACCAGAGAACAGAACTAAGAGCCTAAGTGTAAACCTATGTATCTACAGCCAAGTAATTTCCAACAAAGACAATAAGAACAAGAATACACTGGAGGAAGGATAGTTTGTTCAACAAATGGTACCAAGAAGGCTAGATATCCACACGCAGAAGAATAAAACTAGAGAAACTTATTTCTCACCAACTATAAAAATCAACTCAAAACAAATTAAAGACTTAAATGTAAGACCTGAAACTATGAAACTCCTAGAAGAAAATGGGAAATGCTTCAGACATTAGAATGGGTAAGGATTTTTTGGACAAAAACACAGAAAACAAAAGCAAGAACAGGCAAATGGGATTACATCAAATTAAAAACTTTCTGCACTACAAAGGAACCAATAGAGCACAGAAACAGCCTACAGAATGGGGAAAAATATGTGCAAACTATACAATTGATAGAGTTGAAATCCAGAATATATATTTTAAAAAACCTCCAAAAACTCTATAGCAAAAACACAAATAGTCTTGTTTAAAGATAGGCAATATATCTGAATCATTTGCCATTACAGAAAGAAAAATATTTGTGTTTTAAATAAAACTCGTGTAGGAAAGCCTTGAAAAAAATAAATAAAAAATAAAAACAGGCAATGGGAGCCAGGTGCAGGGCTGCACACCTGTAATCCCAGCAACTCCAGAGGCAGAGGCAGGAGGATCACAAGTTTGAGACCAGAAGCAGTCTGCATAATTTAGCGAGACCCTGTCTCAAAAAGTAAAAAAAATGGGTTGGGGGTGTAGCTCAGGGGTACAGAACTTGCAAAACACACAAGCGCGAGGCCCTGGGTTCAAACCCTAATACTGGGGAAAAAAAAAAGGCAATAGATTTGAATAGATACTGCTCAAAAGAAGACATACACTTGTCTAACAGGTACCTGAAAAAGTGTTTAGTCATTAATCATCAGGGAAATGCAAATCAAAACTTGAATGAGATATTGCCTTACCCCAGTAGGAATGGTTGTCATCAAAAACACTAAAGACAATGTGTAAGCCAACCTTTTTGTTGCTGTGAAGGAATGCCTGACATTGATAACTTAAATGGAAGATAGATTTATTCTGGCTCCTGGTTTCAGAGGGTCCAGTCTGCCTGACACTGTGCACTTGGGCAGAGCATCATGGTGGTGGGAGCGTGTGGCAGAAGAAGTTCTTCATGGCAGGCAGGAAGCAGAGCATGAGGAAGGACTGGGGATCAGGTGTCACACCTCCAAAGGCAAATCCCTTGTCACCTACTTCCTCCAATGAGGCACCACCTCCTGGGACCAAACTTTCCATACATGAGCCTGGGTGGGGGGGCATTTCCCATTTAAACCTTGACAAATAACAAGTGCTAGCAAGGATGTGGAGAAAAGGGAACCCCTGTACAATCTTGGTGGGAATGTAAATTAGTACAATCATTATGGAAAATAGTATGGAGGTTCCTCAAGAAATTAAAAATAGAACCACTAAGCTGGCCACTGTGGCACATGCCTGTAATCCCATGACTCAGGAGGCTGCGGCAGGATCAAGAGTCTGAGGCTAGAGGCAGCCTGTGCAACGTGGTGAGATCTTGTCTCAAAATAAATAATAATAATAAACGGCTGGGGGTGCTGCTCAGTGGTAGAGCACTTGCCTAGCCTGCAAGGGCCTAGGTTCAACCACCTAGTACTGCAAAAAACAAAAATATAATGAAATAGAACCACTATATGATCCACTATTCCCACTACTGGGAATATATCCAAAGAAAGTAAAAGTTATGTCGAACAGACATCTATACTCTCATATTTATTCCAATATTATTCATAATAGCTAAGAAATGGAAACTACCTGCCTATCAACTGATGAACGGATTAAGAAAATGTGGTACATAAAACACAAGGAAATATTATTGAGCCATAAAAAGGAATGAAATCCTGTTATTTGTGGCAACGTGGATAGAACTGGAAATCATCCCTTAAGTAAAATAATCAAGGTACAAAAAGATAAATACTGCATAATCTCACACATATGTGGAATTTAAAAAAAGGTTGTCTTATAAAAGTTGAGAGTAGAATGGTGGTTTACCAGATTGGGGATAGTGTGTGGAGGGAAAAAGGTTGACCAATGGGTGCTAAGTTACAGTCGGATCTGAGTAAGAAGTTCTGGTGTGCTACTGCATAGCAGGGTGACAGTAGATAACAATGTGCTATACATTTCAAAAAGCTAGAAGAAAGGATTCTGAAAGTTTTCATCACAAAGAAATGATCATATTTGAGGAGATAAGTATGCTTAACCTAATTCAAATATTAGACAATGTATATATGTACTGAATCATTACACTGTTGTTGTTGTTGTTAGGTGCTGTTGAGTCGGTATCCGATTCATAGCGACCCTCATAGGGTTTTCAATGGCTATTTTGGAATTGCCTTGGGAGTAGATTGCCAGGCCCTTCTCCCAAAATCATTACATAGTTTTCCATTAATATGTACTATTTTTGCTGTTAATGTATCAGCTAAAATTTGTCTTAAAGTAGAAAACAATAGAAAAGAGAAATGCAGATAGTAATGCAGTAAAGAATTAAAAGCTAAAGAAAAAAAATTTTAAACCCTGGTGCTTTCTTCTAATTTTACTAATATTAGTAAAAGTTTAACAAGACTAAACAATTAAAAAAGAGAAAACAAAGAAATTAAATATAAAGCCAAACATAAATAACCTGAGATAAGCAGACTCAGGAGGCTGAAGCAGGAGCATCCCAAGTTTGAGGCCAGAGGCAGCTTATGCAACTTAACAAGACCCTGTCTTAATAATTAATAATAATAACAACAACAACAACAACAACAACAACAACAATAAAGGACTGGTGGTGCAGCTCAGTGGTATAGTACTTGCCTAGTATTTGGATTTAACTCCTGAGTACTACAAAAAATAAAAATAAATAAATAAAATAGAACCACTATATGATCCAGCATATAAAAGAATTAGCTGGGTGCCATGGTGCATACTTATCATTCCAGTGACTCAGGAGGCTAAAGCAGGAGAATTCCAAGTTTGAGGCCAAATGCAGCCTGTATTACTTAGTGAGACCCTGTCTCAAAATGTAAAAGGGGTTGGGGGACAGCTCAGTGGTGGAGCCCTTGCTTAGCATGCACATTAAAATCTAGCTTAGATCATTTTCAGGTTAAGTTCAATCAAACTTTCAGTAACAATTACTGTCTTATATAAGTTGTTCTTAAAAAAGAAATAGAACAAATGCTACCTAGCCCATTTTATATGGCTTATATAATCTTTATTCCAAAATCACATAAGAACAAGACAGAAAATAGTCTATTTTTACTAGTGAATATAGATACAAAAATTCTAAGTGCTATATTGGCTAACCAAATCCAACAGTATATTAAAAAAAATCACAATTGAGCCAGGCATGGTGGCACATGCCTGTAATCTCAGCGGCTCGGGAGGCAGAGGCAGGAGGATCACAAGTTCGAGACCAGAGGCAGTCTGCATAACTTAGCAAGACCCTGTCTCAAAAAGTAAAAAAAAATGGGCTGGGGGTACAGCTCAGTGGTCCAGCACTTGCAAAAGCATGCAAGCAGGAGGCCCTGGGTTCAACCCCTAGTACCACCAAAAAAAAAAAAAAAAAAATCACAATTGAGTAGAGTTTATCCCAGAATGATTCAACATCTGAAAACATCTAACCAGGAATTTCACATATGAATAGACTAAAGGAGAAACGGACAGAATAAGAAGTTGCACCTTCCTTGATACTAAAAGGGCAGTTAATAAGAGGCAACATCATTTATGATTAAAAACTTTTAGCAAACTAGGAATAGAATTACTTTAAGCGATAAATGTATGTCCCAAAGCCTATGATAAACATTAATGGAGAAACTTTATATGCATATCAAGGATGTTCATTATTACACCTGTTTTACACAATTTATATAAACTATCATTCCAGCTGTTTAATGCAATTTTACAGATCCCAGTCAAAAAGAAAGAAAAAAGATCTTAGTCAATAATGTATGAAAAAGTTGTAAGTTGTAAAACTCTCATTATTTGCAGATGACATCATCTAGAAAAAGCAATACAATCAAACTATTAGAACTAAAAAAGTTCAACAAGCTGCCAGGTGAAAGATTAGCCAACAAAAAAGTAACATCACTATTTCTCTATTCAAGCAATAATCAAATAACCATATAATTAAATAAAAATTCTTAAGTGTCTAAGAATTTTAAAAACCTTTTGGTTGAAGTACTAAAAGTCATACAGAAAAGTATGGAAATCATCAGTTTACAACTGGAGGAATTTTCACAATTGAACCAAGCTGTATAAACAGCTCCAGAAGAAGTCATAGAATACAATGAGCACCTGTACCCAGAAGCCCTACGCATCCCCTTCCCTCACACCAGGGCCAGGACTATCCTGACTTGTACCGGATTAGTTTTGTCTGTTTTTGAACTCTACAGAAATAGATTCCTATAGCATATATGCTTTTTTACATTAAAGTAAAAAAAGGAGAGAAAAATAGATCCCCAAAGAGATGAATATGGTACATACTTGCAAGATATTACCTTTTTTGTGAGCACACTATTTTCATTACTATAAGTTGTTATCATTGTTACAATAATATGAAAAAGTCAATCCTAAAAAACTTCAAAGGGTCTGGCTTCAATTCTATTTGCATGTGTGTGGTGCTGGGTATTGAACCCAGGTCCCTGTGCATGCTGGGCAAGCTCTCTACCACTAAGGAACCTACATCCTCATCCCCTATCTTCAATTTTTTGCCTATAATCTTTAAAAACTGGGAACATAATTCAGTTCAAGATTTCACAAGCAAGTAACAGTTTTAACATCTCATGTAATTCAATAAACTTTTACTTTCTTCCATTGATTATATTTTCCAAAGAGTTACAACAAAAATGATGAAGGGGCAGAAACAGATTTAATAAAGGAAAGATGGAAGGAACTGAAGTAACTGGCCCCTTTCAGACAAGAGTCTGCCTAGGGCTATAGAAAGAGGGGAGGCAGAGTCTTGGAATTTTTAAAGAGCAGAAACGTGTGTTCTAATCAGCTAGTTGTGGTGGCACACACCTGTAATCCCAGCACTCGGAAGCTGAGGCAGGAGGATCAGAACAAGTTCAAGGGCAGCCTAGTGTATGTATGAATTCCAGGATGGCCTGGGCTACACAGCAAGACCCTGTCTCAAAAACAAAAACAAAAAAAATGGATTCTAAACCATTTGGATATTTCTTCCATAAAGAATCAAATGAAATGATAATTCATGGTCAATTTAAGAAATTATTGTGTGTCTACATCACAGCTGCTCAGACACCAAAAATTTTTTGAGACTATTAACAGAAAAAGAAACCATATTTGTGTTAGATAATGGTGCTTTCCATCTATGGGGATCCAATGCTAAGCATCACACTCTAGTGTATTGCTTTTTAGTCCTGTCTGTGCTTCAAAATTACCTGCAGGGGTTTGCTGCCTGGTTTGTTTAAATGAAAATACCTACCTCTTCTGACCTACAAATCAGAAGCTCTACAAGCAAGTTCTTGGTGTAAGTGCATGCTTTAAAATTTCTCCGAAAGATTCTTCCCTTAGCCAAAGTTGAAAACTACTAACACATAAGGACACAGTTGACTAAAGGTTTTGCTTCATATTATCACAAACTCATGAGCCACATGTTTTTTATTTTTTTGTGGTTCTTTGGGGTTGAACCGAGGGCCTCACATGTATTTTGCAAGTGCTCTACCACTAGGCTGCACCCCCAGCCCATTTTCCATTTTGTGTCAGGGTCTTGCTAAGTTACACAGGTTGCCTCTGATCTCGAACTTGTGATTCTCCTGGCTCTGCCTCCTGAGTTACTGGGATTACAGGCCTGCAACACCATGCCCAACCTGAGCCAAATGTTTCTGTAAGCGACAGAACATATGCTCATTTGAAAAATTACTGTCCACAATTTAAGTTGGCAACTGAAGTACATTCAAACTTAAGAACACTGAGCTGTGCACCTCCAGGCAGGTTAGTTGGTATTTGTTCTGCTTTCCTTCTAAAATTATAGTGTACTAAGAGAAAATACATAAAACATCCAGGCACTTTAATCAGAATCAGTTGTTTCCTTGGAGTTTTTGCCAACTGTATCAACAAACTCAAACTGCTATTAGGAATCGAAACCAAGACCTCCCTTTATTCAACTTAACTACCTAAAAAACACTTACGAGATGTACAAAGGCTAACAGTTCCACTTCTGCTTCAGAGATGGTGCCAACACATTCTCTTCCTCAATTAGGCACTAGGCAAGAACTAATAGTTCCTCTTCTATCTTAAAAACAGAGGGAATGTTTTTATTTTTTACTTCTTGTCCTTCTATCTTCTCTAACAATTCTCTTTAAGTTCATTCTAACCATGTTAAGAAGAAAGAAACATTAAGCACTTAATATCTGGAGAACTAATCCATTTTCTTCCTGAAACAACGTAAGATAAAAGACAAACCTCAGCCACAGTACTACGAATATGATCCACCACCTGCTCAAAATCCACCAAGCTGAAGAGTGGCTGTTGCTTGAGCCGATGTAGCTCTGCAGCGAAAGTATCCTCCTGGTTCTTCAAAATGGACCCTGCAGAACAGGAAGGTGCTGTTAAAGAAAGACAGGACAGCCAGGACAGGCAAGGTCCTCTAGAGAGGACAGCAGCTTCTCAGGCAAATGTGTGAGGACTGTACAACTATCACAGATTGTCACTAGTCAAGCCACTCTCTCTGACCATGCATGCTTTGGGCCACAAGTATTATGAAAGAAGAGCTTCTGAGGATGTGGCACACTAGGTAAAGAGATTCCTACCTTTTCTAGTCAAGTTAACATTCTGATTCTCAAACATCTGGACAGATTCTCCAACAAAGAGGATTTTTTCAGCAACCCTCACTGGAATGTAGGATGGTAAAATCTCTACCCGTAGGGAAAACTGCTTCAAAGATGGTGCCAACATGTTCTCTTCCTCAATTAGGCGCTAGGCAAGAAAATAACCCATATCAGAAATGAAGTATGAAGGAAGAAAAAGAGAATGAGAAAATACCAAGTAACTCTCTCAACTCATGAAGTATTTTTTGCAAGCAAAGACTGTAAATCTGAAGCTGCACAGTTATTAAGTCACCAGTGCTAGAGAAATGCACTTCATTTTCAGGTAGCACAGTGGCATGGTGGAAATAACAGTGGCTTTTTTTTTTTTTTTTTTTGGGCAGTTCTAGGGGATTGAACCCGGAGCCTCACACATGCTAGACAAGTGCTCTACCACTGCGTCACACTCCCATCCTCTTTTATATTTTTTATTTTGACAGAGTCTTACAAAGTTGTGCAGGCTGTCTCTGGCCTTGAACTTATGATCACCTTGCCTCAGTTTCCCAAATCACTGGGATCACTGGTGTGCACCATACTACCTGGCATCAGTGGCTTTTTTTCTTAACACAAGGATTTTAGTCCTCATTTTCCTTCACTACTATGTAAAAACTTGAGCAATCAGCTTCCTTATTTGTACAATGAAAGAACTGGTATTTTGGGGGGTGTCATCTATACATTTGCTTAAGCCCTATCCCAGACTCTCTTTTTCTCACTCTATGTTCTTGAGATAATCACATCTTCTGTGGCTTCGCTGAGAGTCAGAATTGTTGCTGTGCCAGGCGCGGTGGTGCACACCTATAATCCCAGTGGCCAGGGAGGTGGAGGCAGGAGGATCACAAGCTCAAGACCAGAGGTAGTCTGTGTAATTTAGGGAGACCCTGTCTCAAAAAAGTAAAAAAATGGGCTGGACATACAGCTCAGTGGTGCAGCACTTGCAAAGCATGCAAGCTCGAGGCCCTGGGTTCAACCTCCAGTACCACAAAAAAAAAAAAAAAAGGAATTGTTGCTGTTAGGTGCCATTGAGTCGGTGTCCAACTCATAGTGACCCTACGTACAAGAGGTGAAACACTATTCTCACTGTTTCTTTGCTATTCATAGGGTTTTTTTAATGGCTGATTGTTTTTTTGGAGTGGGTTGCCGGGTCCTTCTCTCAAGCCCACAGCACTTGGTGTTCCCAGGTAGTCTCCCATCCAAGGACTAACCAGGCCTGACCCTGCTTAGCTTCCGAGATTTGACGGGATCGGATGCTATAATGGTTCGGCTTCAGGCAGCATCAAAATAGACAGTTTTAATATTTTGAGGTCATAGGTTGCTCTGTAACTATAAAAGCTTTGGATCTTCCAGAAAAATGTACAGACATACAACATTTCTGAGAAACTTTTGAAGCCACTCATGGACCCCAGGTTAAATACTTCTAAGATATTTGCTTATTGACTCCATGTTTAGATTCAGAGCAACCTCCACTACTCTCATGAGCCTACAGCTCCATCCAGTGGACATTTCCTACAGGGTCCTCAAACTCAACATAGCCCAAACCAGATCTTGAGCTGGGAATATAGCTCAGTGGTAGAGTGCTTGCCTGGCATGCACAAGGAGCTAGGTGTGATCTCATCCTTAGCACTGAAAAGCAAACAAAAAACAAAAGTCCTCAAAGGAAAAAACCAATCTTCCTTTCCCTAATGTCACTATTTACCTTGCTCCTGAAGGCAGAAATTTCCCTCTTGACCCATAACCAACCAATCACTAAAGACTCTTGATTCCACCTTGTAAACATCTCTCAAACCTCTCTACCCTTCTCCACATTCACTGTTACTACCCTTGGCACTATTATTTTTCACCCAAATATCCCTAACACTCTCTTAACTGGTCTACTTTACTCCAATTTTTTAAAAATAAATGATTCCCAACACAGCATTAAGAGTGATCTATCATGAGGTCGGGCTGGGGTTTAGCTCAGTTGGTAGAGCGCTACTCTGCAGTTTCTGAAGTCCCAAGGTCGATTCCCAGCACTGACCGCAAAAATGGGAGAAGGAAGTAGCAATCCACTCCCGAGGCAATCCCCAAACAACCAGCCATTGAAAACCCTATGAGGGTCACTGTGAGTTGGACATGACTCGATGGCACCTAACAACATCATAAGGTCTGATCATGTTACTCTCTTGCCTAAAATTTTTCAACACCTCCCAGCATTTTTCAGGTTGAGGTTCAAATGCCTCCCATTGTTCACAAGAGCCTTCATGATCTTGCCTCCAGTTAAATCAACAGCTTCATCGGCTGCCACATACCTCTCCTTCTCGACTATCTTTCACACCTTATCCTTCAGCTTTACTTGACCATTTCAATCGAATTATTAATGGTCTCCAAATGAGCCATGTCCTTCTTAACCCCTTTACATGCAACATTCCCTATTCTTGGACATGTCATGACTGTCCTACCAGGACAGTTTGCAATCTAGACAAACATTCCACTGAAAAGCATTCTCTAGTTACTCCAAAACCCTATTCCAACATGATGGATTTCCAAGAATACCCATACTTCCTCTTTTTCAAAGTAATAGAATAATGTAATATAACTGTCTTCTTTATTTTCCACTAAACTATAGATCTTAAGAACAGGTATTACATTTTATTTGTCTATATCAGCATATAACAGGAATACATGGAACGCTGTAACAGGATAAATGAGTGGGTGGATAGACAAATATGTATAATAAAGGATTCTGAGAAGTGTACTCAAAACTCCAGACAGATGTAAAAGTTATAGAGTAGCCACTGTTTTTAGAGAAAAGTCTTAATACTAACCTCTTAAATGCATATAATATGAAAAGGGGAAACAAAAGGCATCTCACTATCATATTTTCTATTGTGCAGTCTCACACTAATTAAGAGAAGTCCAAGGTTTAAGGTAAAGAAGCAATGGAAGTCTGAGGTTATGAAGTGCTGAGGGGGCTCAGCTGTGGGCTCTGCTGTGTCCTCACCAAGTCCTGCAGTTCTCTCAGTTGTTTTCCTGTCAGGCCCCCAATGCCCAGATCCTCTTCATCCTCTTCCGGCTGGGCATTGGTATTGCCAGAGGATGGACCCTGTTTGATAAAGAACTCTTCATGCTGGTCCAAGAGGAGTCCATGTAGCATCCAGGCTGAGAGCTGTTTATACATGACCCCATGACACACGGCCAGGATTCTGAGGTGACAGGAAAGCAAGAACTTCAAAAGTCTGTTGTTGTCAAATGCTGGCATGGTTGCGGAGAAAACTGCTAAAAACTCTTACACTGCTGGTGGAGTTTTAAATTGGTTCAACCACTTTGGAAATCAATATGGAGGTACCTCAGAAAACTAAAAATAGATCTACCATATGACCCAGTTATACCACTACTGGGAATATACCCAAAGGGAGAAGAGCCATCATACCACAGAGACACCTGCATCTCCATGTTCAATGAAGCACTTTTCACAATAGCAAGGATATGGAATCAACCAAAGTGCCCATCAACAGAAGAATGGATTAAAAAATTATGGTACATATATACAACGGAATACTACTCAGCAATTAAAAAAAATGAAATAATGTCATATGCAGCAAAATGGATGGAATTGGAAAAAATTATCTTAAGTGAACGAACACAACCCCCAAAACAGAAATACTGTATGTTCTCACTCATATGTGGAAGGTGAACCAAACTTAAAAGAAGTAAAAAATCCTATACCTAAATTGAAACATAATAAAAAGCTCATGTAAACTTAGTGTGGAAGGGACATTTTAAGGAGCGGAAAGGAGGAGGGAGGGATTTAGCAAAAGGAAGTGATGATGGGAGAAGACAAGAGGGGGAGGAGGGCCAATGAGGAGGGAGAAAGGGAGGAGAGGTCAACCTCAATGTAAACAGCCCAACTTTATTAGTATGGGAAATAATAATAATACCAATAATTCCAATGGATGGCAATAATGCATACAGACTAGATCACTCATGTAATACTGCTGAGAATGTAAAAAGATAGATCACTATGGAAAAAAGTTTAGACTTAAAATCAGGATGCACATATACAGGTGAATAGTCACACAAAAGGACAAGTAGAAAGGAGATCACTGGTGGAGGGGTGGGAAGTGGGAACAGAGTCATGAGAGGATAAGGGGGAGGTTATGTGAGCAATGTACAATGAAATGCATATATGGAAATGTCACAATGAAATACATGCCAGAACAATAGCCATTAAGTTGTACATTAAAAATTTCCAGAACAACAACAAAAAAAGTCTGTTGTTAAGTGCCTTCAAGTTAGGCCTGACTCACAGTGACCCTATGTATAACAGAATGAAACACTCCTGACACTGTGCCATGCCCAGCGCTATGTCAGTGCTTCCCTGCTATGCATAGAGTTTTCAATGGCGGACTGTTTGGAGAGTGGGCTGCCAGGTCCTTCTCCCCAGCCTACAACACCCGATATTCCCAGGTGGTCTCCCATCCAAGTACTAACCAGGCTCGACCCTGCTTAGCTTTTGATATCTGATGTGATTGGATGTCAGGGTGCTATGGTTACAGGCTTAAAAGTCTACTTAGAGAATACTGTGCCCTGCCAATGCCACAGAGGTCATGCTTTAAAATACTACAAGGTAAAGAGAGGCCTGAGAGTTTGGTGAGTCTGAGTCACAGGGGAAATAAGTTAAAATAACTGTGCTGGTTTAATTTAAATGGACTAAATGATTAAATTTCCCTCCTTGTATCCTGTATACTTAAGTTTGAAATGTTCAGTAAATGTTCAGATATTCTTTTAGGAGAAATATATTTTCTTTCCTTCACTTGTATAAAGTAGGTTTCAAAATTGATGAGTCTTGTTAAAATTAAATGGACTTAATAGAGTTTTTTTTGGTTTAACACAGTACTGAAGCTGTTTTCTTTTTGTTAGAATCACAAAGGAAAGAAGATTCAATATGTGAGTGCCAGGTAGACACAAAAATGTATTATCCAATAAAATGCAGAAACTAAAATGAACTGCAGAAAGGTTGTTGGGGAATAGGATATTGAGAGGGTCTCAAAGGACTGCCCACAAGACAGCATATTAATTTCAAATGGAATAGGTACCTGTACAGTGGACAGATCAGGTTTCACAACAGCAATAATAGGAAAGTAACTTACCCATTTAGTACCCACTTAGCAGTTACCCAAAAAGTAATTTACTTTCTATGACTTTTGATAGGATGGAATGGGAAATAATATCACTGAAATAATCTTTTTCTTTTTTTTCAGTATTGGGGGTTTGAACCCAGGGCCTCACACATGCTAGGCAAGTGCTCTACCATACCTCCTGCTCCTTTTTTTAAAATGTTTTTTTGAGATAGGTTCTCACTAAGTGGCGCAGGCTGCCTCTGGCCTCAAACTACCTCAGCCTCCTGAGTCAATAGGATTACAGGTGTGCAACTAGCTAACTAGTCTTACTGAAAAAGTTTCATTGGAATCGAATCATAAGGAGAGAATCAGATAAATCTAGGTTGTGGGACATTCTATAGATAACTGGTAAGACTCTTTTAAAATGTTATCAATGACAACAACAAAAGGCAAGGGGAACCATTCTAAACTAACAGAGACTAAAAGGACATGACAACCAAAAGCAATATGTGAAGACTGACTGGATTCTGGATGGTGAAGAAAGAACAGCTATACTAAACATTTGGGAATAACTAGGGAAATCTGGGTATATTCTTGATATTTTCCTGGGTATGATCCAGTATTAGGATACGTAAAAGAATGCTTTTTTCTAAAGAGATATAAGCTGAATTATTTAGGGGTTAAGTTTACATCTACAACTACTTTGTAATGATTCAACAAAAAAACTGGGGCTCATGCGTGAATTTAACACATAACATACAGAAGGAGAAAGAAAAAGAAATGTGGAGCAGCTGGGCATGGTGGTGCACATCTGTAACCCCAGCGACTTGGGAGGCAGAGGCCGGAGGATCCCAAGTTCGAGACCAGAGGCAGTCTGTGTAATTTAGGGAGACCCTGTCGCAAAAAGTAAAAAAATGGGCTAGGGGGTACAGTTCAGTGGTACAACAGTTACAAAGCATGCAAGCGTGAGGCCCTGGGTTCAAATCCCAGTACCACAAAAAAAAAAAAAAAAAAAAAGGAAAGAAATATGGAGCAGGGTACAGTGTCACAGGACTCTACTCTCAGCAACTCAGAAGGCCAAGGTAGGATTGTGAGTTCGAGGCCAGAGGCAGCCTGCATCATTTAGCAAGACCCTGACTCAAAATACAAAACAACAAAAAACAGGGTGTTGGTGGTGGTGGCGGCAGCTGGGGATGCAGCCTAGTAGTAGAGCACTTACAAAGTATGTCCAAGACCCTGGGTTCAACTCTCAAGTACAATAAATAAATAAATAAATAAATAAATAAATAAACACAAAAAGAAAAAGGTAAGTGTGGAAAATGATAACAATTGGTGAAACTACAGGATGCATAGCCTACAGCCATACCATCCTGGCATCTGATCTTGTCAGATCTTGGAAGCTAAGCAGGGTCAGAATTAGTCCTTGAATGGGAGACCGCCTAAGAACACCGGGGGCTATAGGCTTAGGAGAAGGACCTGGCAACCCACTCCCAAAAACCGGTCAGCCATTGAAAACCCTATGAATAGTTGAGAAGCACTGACAATAGTGTTGAGAATGGCATGGTATTGAGTAGTGTTTTGTTCTGTTGTATGTAGGGTCACTACGAGTTGGACCCAATTTGACGACACCTAACAACAACAAAGGATGCCCAAGTGTTTTATTGTACTATTCTTTTGATCTTTTTGTCGGTTTGAAATTTTTCAAAATAAAAAGTTGGGGAGAAAAACAAGAGCTTGAGTCCACTATTTATAGTATACTGACTGGAAACATTTTTTTAAAAAAAATCAAATAGGAAGGCATTTACATTTATGCATATCTGAGTATGTGCTCTGTAAAATTTTGTCCCTGAAAATACTTAACAAACATGTACATATCATGCAATGCCCTGGGTTTGATCCATAGCACTGCAAAAAAAAAAAAAAAAAAAAAAAAAAATCTAGGCTGGGCGCAGTTGTGCATGCCTATAATCCCAGTGCCTTGGGAGGCGGAGGCAGGAAGATCACAAGTTTGAGATCAGAGGCAGTCTACATAACTTAGTGAGACACTGTCTCAAAAAGGAAAAAAATAGGCTGAGGGTGCAGCTCAGTGGTCCAGCACTTGCAAAGCATGCAAGCGTGAGGCCCTGGGTTCAAACCCTAGTACTTCCAAAAAAAAAAAAAAAAAAAAATCTACATGATATTATCTACGTAAGATTTTATATTCTACACATGAAAGTATAATAGAAGGTTAAGTCATGAAAGCATATCCTGGAAAATTTCCTGCTGTTCTGAGTTTACTTGTGCAGTGGTAATAATGGAGATTAGAGTTGCAAAGGGTCTTGCAGACCATCTACAATTTTATAATTAATACCATATTCTCTTTTTTAAATATAAGAGGGAAATAGGAAGATCAAATATATAGCCTTTGATCATACCCTACATTTTTATTGTTTGTGTGGTGCTGAGGATTGAACCCAGGGCTTTGTATGCATTAAACAAGAGCTCAGCTCCTCCACATATTTTTATGTAGGTTTTGTTGTTGTTTGTTTGTTTTGTGGTCAAGGCCTCATGCATGCTTTGCAAGTGTTCCACCACTGAGCAGCACCTCCAGCCCATTTTTATGGTTAATTTGAAGACAAGGTCTCACTAAGTTACCTAGTATGCCTCCGGCCTTGAACTTCTCATGCTCCTGCCTCTGCCTCCCAAGTCACTGGGATTACAGGTGTGTGGCACCCTGCCAGGTCTTATTTTTATACAGTTGTAATTGTAACAGTGTCACTTGACCCTGTGCCTGCACCCCCAATCCGTAATTAAGCCATAACTCACTTTTCTAGTGCACTTCGAACAGGAGGCAACCCCCCACAGCTGTGTTTGTAGACTGTTTCCAGGATTTGACAACCATGGATCTGTGGAAACATAGCCTTGTCAAACTGGCTTGCATTTTAACAGTTCATGCCACACAAACTCATATTCTGTCATCAACCAAGAGCGCACAATCCAGTAGAGAATGGGGATAGATGGTTTCACCAGAGAGACCCCCTCTTTAGTATTATCAGTATTACCTATGGACTTAGCAGAAATGCACATTCTTGGGTAGGACCCAGTAATGTATATTTTAACAGGCCCTCCAGCTGATTCTAATGCACAGTTAAATTTAATACCCAATGCACTAAAGAAGTCAGTCATGTAGAGTTGGAATTTCAAGGCCAAGGAAAGGTCTTTAAGGCCCATTTGAGACTACTTATATGGTGTATGCTTTCCCTGGAATTCACTGCCTCCATGTATTTCAGGCTTTTTTTCCCTAATTAATCACTTTGAGGTATAATTTATACATCTTAAAATTCATCCATTTTAAGTGTGTTATTTGACAGCTTTTAGTAAATTTACAGCATTGTGTGACCATCACCATAATCCAGTTTTACAACATTCCATCACTCCAAAAAGAACCTCACTCATACCTATTTGCATGAGTCCCCCCTCTCACCCTTTGTCCAGGTTTTTGACCACCTCATTTTTCAGTTCTGTAGAGCATTAGCACTCTAGTTTCTCTACCACCATTCTGGCAGGAAGGAAGGTTTACTCATCTGTAACCCCTCCATTCTCCTTCCTTAGCCAGTGGAAACTGAAAGTCAACTGAGATATACATCTAGGTGTGGGACCCTGTGCCCTCACCACTAACTCCACTCACCTAGAAGGTCCCCTCTCATTTTAGATGTTGCTTTTGTTAGATGCTGTTGAGTGTTGTGTCTGACTCATAGCAACCCTGACAGGATTTTCAATGGCTGATTTTTTTGGGATTTCCTTGGGAGTGGAATGCCATGTCCTTCTCCCATTTTTGTGGTGCTAGGGATCGAACTTGGGACCTCAGAGACTGCAGAGTGGTGCTTTCCTGAGTTAAATCCCAGCCCCATTTTAGGAGACAGTTTAAAATGAACTCTTTGGGGTCACATAGACCTGGGTTCATATCCGAGTGCTGCCACTTATTACCATCTGTATGACCCCCAAGCACATTCCTTACCCTACTTAAGCTATTAGGGGACTGAACGTGATCATGTAGGTAAAGCACTTAGCACAGAGCCTGGTACAGAGCAAGTTCATAAAAAAAGCTGTATGTTGTAATGTAATGAGGGCAATAAGCTCTGAAGGGCCACTGGGCACTTCCCTAGTGTTTGTGCTGCTACAGCATGAATGTGACAGAGCATTTAAATTTCTATACTGACACAGAAAAAAAAAGTGGTGCCATGGCAAACTAACTCATTTAACTAGTTATATTCACCAAGGTGAACATAATAAACCAAGGTACAAATACAAGAACTTAAAAACACAGAGGATGGAGCTGAGCATGTTTAATCTATTTGTCCATTTGGTCCAATTGTGGATTGATTCAACAGGAGAGCAGATTTTTCTTCTCATGTAAAATCTAAAGACTTATTCTTCAGTTTATTAACTCTGCCCAGAAAAGATAATTTCCTGACATTGGGGACTCTTAAGTTTTCAATACATATGATGGAAACCTGTGACAACAACAGACATATGTAACTAATAAAATAAGCATTGAAGTTTCACCCAGTGATTTCATAATTCTCAAAAACTGCCTGCACCTTTACCATAAACCTACCACCTTTTTTCTAAAGATCAATTTTCTGCTTCTCAAGATCCACACCTACCAGATCTAAACCCTTAGTGTCAACTGCTCTCATCTTCAAATATTAATAACATTTTGATCTTATCCCAGCAACATTCCTGGATACATCCATTAACATTTCCTCATGTTTGGGAGAGTGATGAGTCAATGAAAAAAAGGAAGAACCTCCAGTAGATGGATTGCGAGCAGTGGTGCAACAGTGGCTTAAACATAAAAAGATTGAGTGCATGGCACAGTGTCAGGGAATGTTTCATTTTGTTGTTGCTATGAGTTGGACCTGATTCGATGTAACAACTGCTTTCTGAAGGATGATATGCCTAAAGGCAGGATGATGTCATATTTTTGCATTCCTGAAACTTACTATGATAACCAAGTGGGTATTGCTAAATTAAATTAAGTAAATTAAAAAGAAAAAATTACTGAAAATGAGGGTTTTCCAGAAAGAATGTAAGGCAATGTTAATTATTAATATTTTCTTGGTGTTTTCCAGAGCAAAAGGAAAAAGGAAACGTCTTACCTTTTGACTTTTAATTTGCTCAACTACAACCATCACCGAGGGGAAAAGGAGCTGGAACTGCAAGGCAGAAAATAATTAAGAGTATGTAATCAAATGCAGGGGGAAAAAAAACCCACTCAAGAAATGCTTTTGTTTCTAAATAGTGCACATTAAGATAAAATATGAATGCCACAGGATAGTGGAGATCTAGTATCCTAAGACAATTTGATGTCAGGGTTATAGTTGCAAACAGGGAGATGGCAGGCAGAAGCAATTTCTACTTCCAAGGCTGACATAATGATCAATATTGATGTCAACAGGACGGCATTCACATGAGACACTGTTAACTAAATTTAGAACTCTCTCAGCAGTTATCATCTACTAAAGCATATAAAATGCACTAAATATAAAATGATGGGTTCTGACACCCATAAAGGAAAAAGTTCTTAAAATAGTGTCATAAACTAATTATTCTTTTTTCTGTGTTACTAGGGGTGTGAACCTAGGTAGTCAAGTGCTCTACCACTGAGCCACACCCCAATCACTTATTTTTATTTTTTATTTGGAGACAGGGTCTCACTAAATTGCATAGGCTACCTCTGGCCTCGAACTCATGATACTCCTGCCTCAGCCTCCCGTTTCTAGGGTTAGAGGTGTGCTCTACCACATCCTGCTAAACTAGATTTTTTATAACAAAAGCAACAGATTCCAAGCACTTTCCTTCTTAGGCAGCATACCTGGTCCAAGGAGTAATTAACATGTGATATGGACAGATGAGGATCAGCCAAGAACTGCAATAAAAAACACTGATTAGAGGTCCACTCAAAATAACTTGGATCAATTTGATCTATGAAATCTAGAAGAGAATCTGACCATGGGCTTTAGTGTTAGTTTTAGGCTCCAAGGAATTGATAGTTTATAGACAATTATTAATTATGACTTTTAGGTGATAAACCAAGGCGAGGGCTCTTATGAATTCACTTGGGAACCTTTGCTATTATCTATGAGTCAGTTTGGTCATGGCCTGGGCAATCACAGATCACTGTACCCTCCTGTCACACAGGAAAGAGCTTACTTTTAACTATATAACCTTATCAAAGGCCACTTTAGATTTGGGAACATACTCTAATCTGTAGTCCCAGAGGTATTGCTTCCTGTATCTCTTCCTTCTCACCTCCTGTTCCAGATCTAGCAGTGCTTGGCGATAAGGCTGCAAAACCGAATCCAGCCCCGTGCAGAAGGCCCTCAGATAGATCCCATGTAACCCACCTGGGCCCTGCTGAGATGGATGGTGATCCTGAAATCAAACAAAGAGAAGTCAACTTCTCAGCTCAGGACCTGAAACCTGAGGAAGACATTATCCTGTATTAGCAGTACTGTCTTTGCTTAAGTAATTCCAATTGTGGCTTGATTCAACAGGAGAGTAGGTTCTTCTAATGTGAAATCTCAAAATATTTATTTTTTGGAGCTATTAACTCTGCCCAGAAAAGATAATCTCCTGACACTGGGGACTCTAACTCTGCAATGCATATGCTGGCAACTTATGGCAATAATGTTGTCAGGTGCTGTCGTGTCGGTATCCAACTCTTAGCGACCCTACATACAACAAGCAAAACACTACTGTCAGTGCTTCTCTGCTACTCATAGGGTTTTCAATGACAGATTGATTTTTGGGAGTGGGTTGCTGGGTTCCTCTTCCAAGCCTACAGTATCTGGTGTTCCCAGGGAGTCTCCCATCCAAGTACTAACTAGGCCCAACCCTGCTTAGCTTTCAAGATCTACCGGGATCGGACGCCACAGGGCTATGGCTACAGGCATGACAATAACAGGAACTAATAAAATAATTCCCTAACAAAGCAATGCTTCAGTGAGAAGAAAATCCCACTGGAGGTAAAGATTTTGGGTTTCTGATCTTGTTTGTTTGTTTATTGAGACAGGGTCTCACTGTGTAACCTAGGCTGGCCTGAAACTTGCTGTGTAGACCAGGCTGGCCTCAAATTCATGCCAGCATTCTGAATGCTGGGATTATAGTCATGCACCACTACACCTGGCTTGGCTTATGATCTTTTTTTTTTTTGCCATACTAAGGGTTGAACCCAGGGCCTCGTACTTGCATGCTTTGCAAATGCTGGACCACTGAGCTGCACCTTCAGCCCATTTTTTCACTTTTTTGAGACAGGGTCTCGCTTAATTACACAGACTGCCTCTGGTCTTGAACTTGCAATCCTCCAGCCTCTGCCTGGCTGGGATTATAGGCATGCGCCATCACACCTGGCACAGGGTTATGATCTTTTAAAATTTATAATATTTTAATTTTCCATAGCAGCCCAGATGTTACAACCAACCAGGCAGTAGTCCGTAATGTCAGTGAAGATTTTTTCTACAAATCAGTTCTGACCTTATCATTCCCAGCTTAAAACCCTTTGGTGGCTTTCCATTGCTCCAGAATGACTTCCAAATTCCTCAACATGGCATACAATGACTTCTGCATTCTGGCCTTTCCTTTTCTCCAAAATTGTGTTTTACTGCCTGCAGTCACACATCCTCATGTCCAGACTACTCAGGGTTCACCAGATATGCCTTGCTTTTATCTTGCATCACTGTGAATTTGGAATCGTGCTCGGCTTACAACTACACACCCCATCACTCTGACAAACACTATTCTTGCAGGACCCAGGTCAGACACCCTTCTTTGCAAGCAAATCCCTTCAAACTAGAGAATTAATAACTCTTCCTTGTTGCTTTCACCTCTACTTGGTGCTTGAACTGTCCTTTTGTTTACAGGCGACTTTCACTAGATCAGGAGCTCCAAGAAGGCAGAGACTACATATTACTCCTCTTTGTATCTCAGTTCTTACTATGGTTCCTTGAACAGAGGGTAAATATTTACAAAGTAAATAAAATGACCTCAAACATCCTCTTAATGTCCCTTCTATTCTACAGTTTGACAGCCACCACAGTGAATTGTGATACTGTCATCATGGGGTTATATACAAATATTGTTTGTCTTTTAGGAAAGCTGCAAGCTTTATGAAGGAGTTTCTATTTTATTATTTTACTTTTTTGCAGTGCTTGAAGGGTTGAACCCAGGGCCTTGTACATGCTATGCAAATACTCTACCACTGAGCTGAACCCACCTCTGTCCTGTTTTTATTTCTTATTTTGAGACATGGTCTCATTAAGTTGTACAAGCTGCCTCTCACCTCAAGCTTGTGATCCTCCTGACTTAGCCTCTTGAATCGCTGGGATTACCGGTATGTGGCGTAGCACCCAGCTTTTTGTAGGAGCTTCTTATGTAGTTTTATATGGTAATTGCAGTTAATAGTTTCCTAAAGGCTATGATGGACGACCAGCCTCTCTGGCTACATACCAATTTAGGTGATCAAGCTCTGGTTGTGGATGGTAGAATAGTGGAATTCAGTAACAAATGCGGTAGGAAGTTTGGGCTCAAGGTTTAGAAAGCACAGTGTAGCCAGAGCACACTTAATAGGATACTAGTATTTCCTGAAGATAAATATTCACAGCTACGTTAAGAATGGGCTGGGATTTGGCTCAGTGGGTAGAGCGCTGCGCTGCAGTCTCTGAGGCCCCCAGTTCAATTCCCAGCACCACAAAAATGGGAGAAGGGCCTGGCAATCCACTCCCAAGGCAATCCCGAAGCACTCAGCCATTGAAAACCCTATGAGGGTCGCTATGAGTCGGATAACGACTCGACAGCACCTAACAACAACAACAACGTTAAGAATAGCACGGACACAAGGTGAAACAGACCAGGCTGGCTTACAAACATCCAATTTTGTTTTGATCTTGTGTCACTCCAGAAACTAAATGTCTCCATTTATAACAAAATGAAAGAAAAAAAAATAAGTGTTTTTTACTTTTCAAAAAGGAAAAAGAAAAAGAGGTACTACAGGTATCTTTAGAATTCAGAAGAATAAGAATTCCCATATTATGCAAGATAAAATCCACATAGACATTGATTCATGAAAGAGAGGAGAGGCTTTTAAGTGTTATATACAAAAAACCAATTAGAGGATCTTGCCTTCACTTAAGTATTCCCAGTGATTCATAAATTCGGGAATATTTCCAGAAATTCATAACTTATTTCACATGAATCGCCAATGAATTCATTGAAAGACTGACAGTGCTCCTGCCCTCTGTAGGCCTACATCCTGATAACAGGATCCTACCTGTTGCTGCACATGGCCAGTGTACTGTTCAATAAACTCAGTGAAGCGAATGTAGTCTGTGCCCAGCCGGCAGAGTCGATTCAAGACGCTGGTCTCACTGGGGTGAAGAAATGGGAAATCCTGGGATACCTGCAAAAGGTGGACAATGACAAAAAACTGAAGCTTGCTAGTCACTGCCTTATGTTCGCTGGGATATTTCAAGATTGGGCTGGGATTTAGCTCAGTTGGTAGAGCACCGCTCTACAGTCCCTGAGGTCCTGAGTTTGATTCCCAGCACCCCAAACATGGGAGAAGGACATGGCAATCCACTCCCAAGGCAATCCTGAAACAATCAGCCATTGAAAACCCTATGAGGGTCGCTATGAGTCGGACACAACTTGACAGCACCTAACAACAACAACAACATGCTATCTATATTTTCCTTTCTTACTATTTTCCATTTCCCTTTCTCAAGCTGCCCACTTAACAGTTGGTAAATTTTGGCAACAAAGTATTTCCAAACCCCTATAAAAGTAATATTCCCTGCTCTGTGTAATTACTTGCTTCTTGAAATAGGTAACATATGGTAAAGAAGTCAAACAATATAAAATGGTGTGCATTAAAAATAGGTCATCCTCTCCAGAGGCAGCCAATATTACCTGTTTCTTCAGGGCATAGCCTGAAGGATAGGAGGGTTTTGACTTGGCCACAAAAAAGTTTTTTGCATGTTGCTCAAATTGGGGTCTGCAGACTCCAAGGGTTTCTCAGATATATTCTCAGGACTTACAAATTCCCTATGAAATTTTTGTGGGTTTTGTTTTGAGACAGGCTAGCCTTAACTTCACACTCCTCCTGATTTAGCCTTCCAAGTGCTAGGATTACAGGCATGCACCTTTCAAATTCTCAAATGATCAGTGATATTTAACATCTTTTCATGTGCTTATTGGCCATCTGTATGTCTTTTTTTAAGAACTGACCAACTTTTAATGAATACCTACTATAACAGAGGCATTGTATTAAGAATCAGAAATAAAAGAATTAACTAGCCAGGAGTGGTGGCTCATAGCTGTAATCCCAGCACTCAGGAGGCTGAGCTAGGAGGATCATGAGTTTGAGGCCAACCTTGTCTGAAAAAAACAAAAAAGAATGAACAAAACCCTACTTTAAAGGAACTTAGCATATTACATATTAATATTTTAAGTGTTATACTCTGTGGATGCCATCTTTATATGACAGTAAATGTTATGATAAATAAGAATTTTTCAGTTACTGAGGCCACAGTGATTTCATTAGGAATCCATTTGATACAGATTTTAATGACACAATGCTAATAATGTCAAGTTAATAGCTTAAGAGATAGCATAACAGATTGCTTAGCAACTTGTCTTTGGAGCCAGACTCCCTGGGTTTGTATCTCTGAGTTATCTCTCACTTGCTTGAAAGCTTAGGCAAGTTACTATACTTCTCTGTGCCTCAGTTTTCACATGTATAAAGTGGAGATAATTGTGAGGATTAAATAAGGTAATATGTGTGCCAAGCACATAGCAAGTGCTTAATACACATATGCTTACTGCCATCAAGGAGGTTGTTGTTAGGTGCCGTCAAGTCGGTATCCGACTCATAGCTACCCTCTGTACAACAGGGGAAACACTATTGTCAGTGCTTCTCTGCTGTTCATAGGGTTTTCAATAGCAGATTGATTTTTGGGAGGGGGTCACCAGATCCTTCTCCCAAGCCTACAGCTTCTGGTGTTCCCAGGTGGTCTCCCCATCCAGGTACTAACCAGGCCCGACCCTGCTTAGCTTCCGAGATCTGATGGGATCGGATTCCACAGGGCTATAGCTGCAGGCGTTATCAAGGAGATAGAGGCCACAAATGCTGCTTATAATCCTACCATGAGTAGGACAGCCCCTAAAACAAAGAATTGTCCAGTCCAAAATGTCAATAGTGCCAAGCCTGAGAAATCTTACATTGTTGTTGTTAGGTGCCATCCAGTTGAGTCCGACTCATAGAGACCCTATGCACAGCAGATCGAAACACTTCCCGATTCTGTGCCACACACTATCTTATTTATGTTTTAACCCATTGTTGCAGACACTGTGTCAATCCATCTGGTGGAGGGTTTTCCTTTTTCTCACTGACCTGCCACTCTCCCAAACATGATGTCTTTTGTAGGGAGAAATCGGGAGGAAATTGGCAAAAACCCCAAAACTGGGAAAATCTTTTTTTGTGTGTGTGGTACTGAGGGTTGAACCCAGGGCCTTGGGCTTCCATGCTCTGCAAGTGCTGGATTACTGAGCTGCACCCTCAGCCCAGTTTTTCACTTTTTGAGACAGGGTCTCGCTAAGTTATGCAGACTGCCACTGGTCTCAAACTTGCGATCCTCTTGCCTCCGCCTCCCGAGCCGCTGGGATTACAGGCATGTGCCACCTCGCCTGGCTGGAAAATGGCTTTTGAAGATCTGGTTTGTAAATTAGAAATCTAGGAAAAGTGAAAGTAACTTGATTGGACATTTGTACAAATCCTTTCATAAATCCCCCAAAACAGATTGGACAATTGGAAAACAAAAGACTCAAAGCTGATTGGCTCAGGCCATTCTGGGTAAGCTATATAAGGAGCTGCACTGGAGCAGCTCTCTCTCTCTGCTACAGACCACCAACTAGAAAAGAGCTCTCTCTCTCTCTCACCTGGACCACTGATCAAGATAGAACTCTCTCACCTACAGACCACTGGCAAGGAAAGGACTCTCTGGATTCGACCAGCAACACGGAAGCATTTCTCCTCATGACCACTGAGACCAGGACAACTAGACAATGCTCTCAAGGAAACACGGACTACAAGCAAGCTGAGGAAAGCCTCTTGGACCCAGTGCCAAGAGGCCAAAGCTGAGGACAGTCTCCGGTCCCAGCACTGGAGGCAGAAGAGCTGCTTCTGCTCCTGAGGCAGCAATAGAGCTGTAGCACTTAGGCTGCTGACACTTGTCATAGCTCTGCACTTGTTTGGGTTTCTCTCTGCCCTTGTCTGGGTTGAGAGGCAATAAAGAGCTGTGTTTGTCCTCACAAGGCAAAAGCGCCTGAGGCTTTTCCTTTCTCCTTCTCGCTGCATTCCCGAGGGTACCAAGTGAGTTGTGTTTAGTTATCTGTGTGAGTGGCCACGCCTCCTGTCCGAACATCCGAGCCAGACCAGGAGGTGCACGCCCTGCAGTATTTCTTCAAGGACTGATCTCTCCTGACTACATGTCCGAAATATGTAAGACACAAGTGTGTTGCAGAGAGGCTGAAAGCTATGCCACCAGTATCTCAGATACCAGCAGGGTCACCCATGGTGGACAGGTTTCAGCTGAGCTTCCAGACTAAGACAGGCTAGGGAGTAAACACCAGAGAACCACTCCCAAAACAACTAGCCATTGAAATCTTGCATTATAGTAGCTTTAATTTGAATTTATATGATCAGTAGTTTTGTTTACATTTAATTTGTATTTTTTTTCCAGAGCTGGGGATCAAACCCAGGGTCTCACGAATGCTAGGCAAGTGCTCTACCACTGAGTTAAACCAGGAAATATGTGGCATTGTAGTTGTTTAAGAGTAATATGCTTGAGTTTATACCTAGCTTCATGTGGACATATATTCAATATTACAATAAAAATAATTTTCATAATCACTGGGCATTCATGACAATTTTCCCTTTTAATCAAATGTGAAAACACTGCTTTGAGAAAACTTCACAATATTTGCTGTTTTTGTCATCTTTTCAGCCACAAATACCTGAACACCTATGTGACAGAGACTGTGCATTGTGTTCTGGGTACACGAGTGAAGACTACTGTGGTCTTTGCTGTCATGGACAATCTATGTTGGAGAAAGACTATAAACCAGTAACAGCAATAACTAACCATGAATTGTAGTAAATCCTAGGAAGGAAATAAATATGCTGTGATAAGAGAATAATGGCATAAGGGGAGAATATTTAATTTAAAAGAATGGTCAGGATGAGTGCAGTGGCTCACACCTATAATCCTAGTGACTTGGGAGGCGGAAACAGTAGGATCACAGGTTTGAGGCTAGAGGCAACTTATATAACTTAGCAAGAACTTGTCTCAAGATGAAAAATAAAAAATGGGCTGGGGGTGGTAAAGCCCTTGCAAGGTATGTGTGAGGCCCTCTGTTTAACCCCCAAGTACCACAAAGAAAGAAAGAAAGAAAGAAAGAACGAACGAACGAACGAACAAAGCAATGGTCAGAGAAGTCAGGCACACACTGATAATCCCAGCATCTTGGGACTCTGAAGGAGGAGAATCTCAAGTTCAAGGATGTAGGCAGCCCATGTAATTTAGTGAGACCCTGACTCAAAATTAAAAATAAAAAAGGATTGAGGCTGCAGCATTTGCAAAGTACATGTGAGGCCCTGGGTTCAATTCCTAAGTACAGAAAAAAGAAAAAAAAGGATATGGTCAGGGAAAGTTCTTCTTGGGAAATGATTTTAAAGCTGAGGCCTTAGGAATAAAAAGGAGGAAAATGTATGTTTGATACCTTTTTTATAATAGAAGGGAAAGAGGAAGATTAATTACTTGTGAGCCTGCAGCTATAGCCCTGTGGCATCCAATCCCGTCAGATCTCGGAAGCTAAGCAGGGTCAGGCCTGGTTAGTACCTGGATGGGAGACCGCCTGGGAACACCAGAAGCTGTAGGCTTGGGAGAAGGACCTGGCAACCCCCTCCCAAAAATCAATCTGCCATTGAAAACCCTATGAACAGCAGAGAAGCACTGACAATAGTGTTTCCCCT